>RJWH01006960.1:0-27078 GCA_004363575.1 Solenodon paradoxus | reverse complement strand
GAAGCTGAGCCTCCCTTCCTATGTCTAAGGGCCGTTCGTGTATCTGCTTCTGTGGAATGTCTTTGTATCTTACGTTCATTTTCTATCAATTGTATGGTCTTTGTCCCCCGTGACTTTTAAGAATTTTTATGTCAGCCCTTATCTGTGAAACATCTTTTTTTTTCATCTTAAGGGTGTGCCCTGGTGGTCCAGCGGTTTCGTTCACCAGGCTTAGTCCACACACACCCCAAAATGCCTGGGTCAAGATCCAGCGCTCAGGGAAACCACCAAGATGAACGATTAAATAAAATGAATGAATGTTTCCTCTTCTCTCTTCCTTTCTACCTGCCTGTCCACTCCCTTTATTCCTGCACTTTTCCTTTAAAAAAAAAAAAAAAATCTTACTGAGAGCCCTTCGTCAAGAAGACACTGAGGCCAGAGACGTGCAGGGCTCCAGCCTGCAGCAGCACCTCGTCTGCATGAAGAGCTACCGTCCCTCCACGCCCCTCCGCGCCGCTCAGGAGAACCGGGATGGACTCCGCACAACGCCCGAAGGCCGCCAGTGCTCTGTGGAGAGCCAGCCCCACAGCCGCCTTCTGCAGGACTTCTGCAGCCACAGCATTCTACAGCCTCCCTCACCTTTATTTCAAGGCAGGAAAACATTCTCAATGGCTGAAGCTTTTAAAAAGCACGATACTAGACTTTCAAAGAGAACACTAACCTCTAATCGATGTGGGTTTTACTTTCATTGTGGCTCAAGCAATCTATGAGTAAACTAAATTACCATTTAATTTTAAAATATGTGATGACTCAATGTATTGGCAGGCAGCTTAAACAAAAGATTAATGAAATGCTCCCGGATTGCTGGGGAAAGTAAAACGTGAAACGCATTGTTCTAACCCAATGTTTTATAGTAACAAAGATCTTTACAACACAAAAAGTTACCCAACAAATGAAAAAGTAAACCAGGCCATTTAACAAACTAGAATTCCAGGAGTTGTGTATTCCTGAACCCTTTTAAAGACATGGAGCTTAAAAAAACAGAATTTCAGAAAAAGCTAGAAAAAGCTAGAAATAGATGGGATTGAGGAAAGTGCCAGGGTTTCAAGTCACCAACATACAGATGCTGCGTGTAAAAACTGCTAACAACAATGCCCAGTGATGTGCGTCCTCTATCCGCAAGCGACACTCTTCTGACACTTGAATGTGCCGTCACCAGTATGTTCCTGCAGGAAAAGGGGCCACCAGGTCAAGGCCTGCGTGTGTGCCAGGCTCAGTGACAGGCTGGACCAGTGGCAGACAGGACACTCTGGTTCTGAAGCATGAAAACACCAGACCACAAGACTGCAACCAGAGAAGCATCGACTTGCCTACAGCAAGCATGAACTATCTGGAGAGAAAAATAAAAGTGTACCTACTAAAACAAACTCCTTTGTTTTGGCTGTTGATGTTACACTAGTCCCAAGAACTTCTGAGAATCACGGAGCAGTCCATGCAATTCCTCCCCACAGGAAGTTCTCAGAGACACTTTCGTTAGATTTTGTTTTTTTGAAAGGAAAGTTGCAGCAGGAATGAGGAGAGAGGAGGAAGCAGCACTTTATTTGTATTTCTCTGGGCATACATCATGGTTGTTGCCCCTGGCCCGGGGCACAAACCCAGGGTCCTGAAATGGATGTGGCCTGCACTTTGGCCGGAGGCAGCTGACCGAACCACTACTCCACCAGGGTGCGCCTGCATGAGATATTTACGAAAGCATAGTGGTATCACTGTCCAGCATATGATATTTCCACATCGATGCAAATTACCAGTCCCTCTTCCATAAGCATCTGATCATGCCAATTCAATATTCTATGAAACTTTCACTTACTAGAAAATCTAAGTTTCTTTAGGTATAATTTGTAGATAGATATAAAAGCTCAAGTAACTCAACATAAAACACATTTTTTGCTTAAGGTTTTGTATTTTATTTCTAAAAATTGCAATGGGATTTTTTTTTTTTACTAGATTCCTTTTTATACTGTTTAAAATGTGTGATGTATGTACAGGTATTATTTTTCACAATAATTAAAAAAATCAGTAACATCATAGAAAATTTGGCCAATAGTGTAAATAAAACCAGCCCTGTCCCTACCACACACATCCTCCTACAAACACCTTTATATTTTTTTGCCATGTACAATGTGCACTTTTTTGCCCAAATTAGTGAGGGAAAAATAAGGATGCACGTTACTCATGGATAGTACTAATTCTGTATATACAGAGATATTTTTAATTCTTTTATTTATGCTTATGAGTTAAAAGTTTAACTAGAAATCAACAACGATATCCACAAGCAAAACAATACCCTGGAGTTCAACTATCGGCTTTGTTAAACTTGTGACAGACTGGAAACAAAAGGAATTTCGGCCAACAAGTCAACGACGTGACAAGTCACTCTGATGTGACAGACGGGTGATGCCGACAGAGTGGATAGAGCGACATTTCTCTCTGCACACTTCAGACGGGAACTCGCCATCTAGCTGATGTTTTATGAAAATACAGACAATGTGCACTCACTGATTAAACACGCTGAAGGCGTGGCTCACAGCTGCGGAGACACCGGACCTCCTGCCACAGAGAGTGTCCCAGACTGTGGAGGGACAGTAGGAAAAGCTGCTTTCTACCTTGTATCCGTGCTTGTGCTTTCTAATTATTTACTACATAAAATTTCTTGTACCATAATGTTAAAAAATGCTAAAGTTCATTTATAATATAAAAGTACCTAAATGTAATCAAATAAAAATTTGATTTAAAAAATTAAAAGCTTTTTTTCTTCTGAAAGTTCAGGCCAAAAATAGGGGCGTACGTTCTACACCGGAGCACTCCACACAGCGACACGGCACAAGCCCCCAGCGCACACAAACAACTGAAGATGTCAGCAACGCCTTCGGGACTTGGTTCACAAGGCTAATTTACACAGGTATGATCGTGACACAGAGAAAGTCAGTGCAGCCCACCACTCCAGTCCCCTCTAACACAAGTGCTCACCTCGTTACTTTGGAGACTTTGTAGTTAACGCTGGTCAGGGCCACATGCCGCCTTGTATCAGTCCCAGCAGATGCCTAACCCTTTGACCCGACATACGCTTGCAACTAATGTTTAGACCCTGCTTCCAGAATTTAAACAAAGCAAAATACGTGTTTGGATGGGAAGAAACCCATGCACTTGGTCCCTGTACATCCTGGTCTCTGACTCTGCTAGAATTCAATTCTCCCTGTCTCACCATACATTAGATACTACACTGGAATAATGGCTAGCAATTCTGAATCTTCCTGGGAATAGGTGAACGTTAGGATTCCATTGAAGTATACATGTGAAATCAGAGATCTTCAATTTCAAAAACAAGTTCAAAATAATAGACATGGGAAATAATACCATTTTTGCACAATGAAACTTTTATACCATTCATTTCGTTTTAAATAACAGTTTTCTCTGGACATTGAAATTACAGGTGATTCTATTTTGCTTACTGGTATTATTTAGTTTCTTTTTCAAAATAATGAATATTTATAAAAATAAAATAGCCCCTACAGGGTATGATCTCAAATGTGTAATTCTATACACAGTCCTACCTGTGTACGAATTCTGAAGAGAAATACGCTAAAATGCTGAAGGTATTTTTCTCAGGATAACCAGATTATTGGTCATTTATATTTGATACCATTTTGAATTTTCCAATTTTTTTAAACAGCAAGCATGTGTTACTTCAATTAAAATGAAATTTTTAAATACACTGACAAAAGTGCCTGTAATCCAATCACAGAAAGGAATGTCACCTGCTTTCTAACAATTCAGCCGACACGCAGGCCCAGAGGTGCGCACACACACACCCATCAGCCCCTACATGCACCTGTCACACACAAGGCTCAACTCTCACGATGCAAACGCGCAAGCATGCCCAGACACAATGTTAGGGTAGAGACTGGAAAAGACACGGAGGCAACTAACAGGTACAGCCGGTGTCTGCCATGGGCGGCGGGGCTTCGGGTGCAGGGTTCTCTAGAAGGATGGATGACAGTAAAATGCATATGCCCGACATACCGCTGTGGTTCAGGCGGCCAAAGTGCAGACCACGGCGGACCTGGGGTTCAAGACTCAGAGCTGGGGCAAAAAGCCAAAACAGACAACCGAGGAAGTAAATTTGCTTCCTCCTCCTCTTCCTTCAAGAAATAAATGAATAAAATGTAAATACCTGAGTATAATAAAATATTAAGATAATCTTTACAATTATAATTTCTTTGAAAAATAAAATCAAAATAAACCAACCCTTTCTCAATCCTCTTAGAACTTATCTTGCAACTTCTGCTTTAGGATGAGTCAGTGGCGACTACAAAGACAGTGTGAAGATATCATGTTGATGGGAGGAGTCTTCGGAGATGGCTGAGGACTTAAAAATCACCTGTTCAACTGCAAAACTAGTGCCTGGGCACATCTGCCTGCACATTTCCATCTCGAGAAAACAGCCAGAAAGCCCACTGGGGACCTTCCCCTCTCCTTGGCTGACGTCTGTCACTGTGTCATAGCACACCACATCCGAGCCAGCGCCACAGGAGGTAATGAGAGCCAACACTCCGCACACCGCGAAGACAACACAAAAGCCATCTGCATCATAAATGGGAACTGCTTCTGTGGAAGCTCCAGAGAGCCCGTGTAAATAATTTAAAGCACCTCCAGCATAAACAGGTTACAGAAAAGATACTGAACACGCCACCTCTGTAAATCTGACAATAATCAAAATGTTCTAGTAGCTCTCATAGGACAGTAACGTGACCGGCCTCACAGTCTCCCGCACGCAATATTTTGAAATCTCAAGGTGGAACGCACGGAACTATGGTCTTTATTGCTTTGCCCAGCTTGTCTGAACCGTTTGTTTTTTTTTAACATGGTGAATCCTTATCTTTTAGAGATATGTACTGAAATATTTATGGCTGAAATGATTGGCCAGGTATGTGCTTTAGAAATAATCCAGTGGGTGGGGGGAGTTAATGGATGAAGCAAGACTGCTGAAATGAGTGATGTGGGATCACTGAACCATTTTCTATTTCTGTGCATGTTCAAGACTTCATCTTAAGGTTTTAAAAATAATCATCACTTTTCTTTAAACTACTTCTCTATCAGAAAACAGTTCTTCTCTTGGCTTCTCTGTACCGTGTTCTGACACCAGGCTTGGAAAAAGCAAGTGTGCAGTCATGATAAAGGCCAGCAAAGCTGACGCAAACACAAAAGCCAACCTCTGTCACCCTGTAAACTGTCTGCTCAAAGACAAGAGCTCTCCTCCACTCAAGACGGTGGCCCAAGTCCAGGGTCCAGGCCTGCCGACACGGCTTCTTCCCGAACAGTCAGGAGAGCGGAGGGAGGATGCTGCCACAAGAGACCTCCCAACTCTACCCATCCTCACCAGACCCGATCATCCCGGCCTTGCTCCCAAGCCTAAAATCCTACCAGGAGCCAAGGATTTTGACTCATTTCTACTTTGGGATTATAAGAATGTCCAGCCCCATATAGCACCCAAGGTTTTTCCCACTGTGATCAATAAAGGACAGGTACAACAGAAGGGATTTCTCAAATGAAACTTTGAAGCACCTAAAAGTTAGAAGCCAGAAAGGCCTACCTCTGATCCCCGCTCTAACACTGATGATCTGTAGGCCCTGGGAAAGCGCTTTCATGTTTCTGAGCTTCCAGAGACTTCCCTACAGAGTGGGGTGCATGCTGCTTGCCCCATCACCCGACAGAAAGCTGGATGAGCCTCCTCTAACTGTGGAGTGGTCCATCAGTCAGAGGGTGGGAAAGGAGGGCAGATGTGGGCCTCTCCGAACGTCGTCGTGTATGGGAGACCAGTAGTTAGGAGAGAAGACAAGTCACACAGGGAAAAACAAGAGGCACCAAGGCTCTCTCCAGAACCTGGCCCAGCAATCGCAGGCCTGTCAACCGTTCAAGAAGTCATCAGACACCCCTGCCCATCAGACTAAGAGGAGGAGACCCGACACGCACATTCAGTACGCCCAGAGACGGTCCATCTTGCTGGGCTGAAAACAAGACGGAGCTGGGCCCGGGAAGACCCAGCTCTTCACACTTACAGCTCAAGGGGCACAAGAATAGCCTGGGAACACATGGACCTCCTGTAAAAGTTCTTAATATGATGACCGGCACCCTAAATAAGAGGGCGTCAACTTTACTTCTTTTCTTAAAAGACTTCCTTCCTGTCTTCAACACACACCTGTACTTGAACACTGTCTCCTATGCCTGCCTGTGTGAGAATGCAACAAAACAGGAAAACGAGCAGGTCGGCATTTTAGGGATTCCTACTACTGGGTAAAACATGTGAAGACTGAACTAGCAATGTCCTGACCGTCTGCTCAGTCAGTAGCAGGACACACAAGCCCTTTGGCGGCTCTAAGGCCCCCAAACCCCTTCATGGAGCTGACAGGAGGCCGGATCCTGGCTCCCCAGAGCTCCTGCCCCGCTGGCCTTCTGCCCAGTCTGCTCACCTGGCCCTCTGGCTCGCCCCCCAGCTGGGGCTCCTGCCCAGCCTTTCTGCACAGAAGGCAGGGAGTGCGCATGTCTGGCGGTCACTGTGTCGCGACACTAAGAGGGTCTGGGTAGAACAGAGGCGGCCACACAGTGAAGTAAAAAACGGCCTGCCTGTCTGTCTGTCTGTCTGAGGTCAGGCCCAGCGTGGGGGGGCTGGGAACACTTGCCCTACTTTCAGGGCGCGTGCGTGGTAGAACCGGAAGGAGGGGGCGCCTCGGTGGGGCTCAGAGGACACGGGACACCCGGGCGGCCCACCTCCGGTCGCGTTACCTGCTCGGCGCCGTAGACCGTGGCAAACTGGATGAAGTCCTCGGTGCGGACGAAGCCGTCCCCATCCCCGCCCAAGGCGTCGAACACGGCCCTCAGGCGGGGGCCGTCCTCTGGACACCCCGCGGGCTCGCTGGCCAGGGGGTGGGTCTGGTCGAGGTACGAGGGCTCGGGCTCGGGCTCGGGCTCGGGCTCGGGCTCGGGCTCGGGCTCGGGCTCCGGCTCCGGCTCCGGCTCCAGCTCGCCCGCCGGGGCAGCGGGGAGGAGGCCGACGCCCCTCCCGTAGCGGCTGTGGCACAAGCCCTGCGCGCGGCAGCAGCCGCTCTTCGGGCAGCTTGGAGGAGCATAAGTCTCCTGCCCTGTGGTCCAGGGAAAAAGCCGCCCGAGCTCGGGCAGCGGTCTGCCGGGGTCCGCGCCGAGGTCCGCGCCAGGTTCCGGCGCCGGCGCGGGGTCGCAGTCCGGGTCCGGGTCGAGTTCGGGGTCTGGGGTAGCGCCGGGGCCGCAGTCCGAGTCCGGATCGCGGGTGAAGCCCGGCCAGAGGCCAGGGTCAGGGTCAGGGTCAGGGTTCAGTGTGGGGCCGAAGCAGGAGCAGGGGCCGGGGCCGGGGTCCGGGGTCCCCGGGAGAGTGGGCTTCGGATCCGAGGTGGGGACGGGGTGGAGGTTCAAGTTAGGGCCGGAGCCCTGCCTCGGGCTGGGGTTGAAATCAGAACTGGGGTCGGGGTTCGGTTCCAGGTCAGGGATGAGGACCGGGACCGGGTCGGGGATGAGGACCGGGCTAGGGCCGGGATTGGGACGCGGGTCGGGGTCGGGGTCGGGGTCCGGGTCCAGAATGAAGACCGGGCTCGGGCGGGGATTGGGACACGGGTCGGGGTCCGGTCCCGGGTCGGGGATGAGGACCGGGCTCGGGCGGGGATTGGGATGCGGGTCGGGGCCGGGGTCGGGGTCTGGGCCCGGGTCAGGGATGAGGACTGGGCTCGGGAGGGGACTGGGACGCGGGTCGGGGTCGGAGTCCGGGCCCGGGTCAGGGATGAGGACCGGGCTCGGGTGGGGATTGGGACGCGGGTCGGGGCCGGGGTCGGGGTCCGGGCCCGGGTCGGGGATGAGCACCGGGCTCGGGCGGGGATTGGGATGCGGGCCGGGGTCCGGGTCAGGGTCCGGGTCCGGGTCGGGATTCGGTCCAGGCAGGAGCGAGAAGGGCCCCAGGCCCGTGGCGACGGCCCGGTCGCAGTCGGGGCGCACATCCTCGCCTGAGGCCGGCGGCCCCCGCTCGGAGAGCCCGGGGCGCGCGGCGGGGCAGGCCGGCCGGCCCAGCTCCATGCTCAAGGCCCGCGAGGCCAGCGGTGAGGCGGGCGGCGCGGGCGGCAGACAAAGGCGCTCAGGGCGCGGCGGCGGGCGCGGGCATCCCCACGGCGGCGCGGGCGGGCGCGCGCGGGGCGCCCGGGCTGCTCGGGCTGGCGCTCGGGCCCTGCTCGGCCCTCGCCCATCTTGGCGCCGCGCCTCAGCTGCCCTCGTTCGGGCGGCGCGGGCCCATGGCGGGCCGGCTGGGGCCGAGGAGGTCGCCGCCGGGGAGGTCGCCGCCCAGGAGGACGATGCTGAGGACGCCGCCGAGGAAGACGCCGCCGAAGAGGACGCCGCGCAGGTTGAGGAGACGACCGCGGTACCCGAGCGAACGCCGCCGCGGCGCCGCCTAGCCCGCCCCCGGCGGCCTGGCGTCAGCACGTCGCGGCGGCGGCCCCGCCCCTCGCCGCGAGTATAAAAGCAGAGGGCCGCTTGCGTGCGCCGGGCAGCCACGCAGGTCTGAGGGCGTATGGCTGCGGCTGCGGCGTCCCCGGCCGCGCGAGGACTGGTCTTCTGCTCCTCGGAGCGGACGAGGGGCGAGCAGAAAAGCAGGGGGGTCCTGTCGCTAGACGGGACCGGCCCTTCCGCGTCATCGCTCGCGCCGGGCCCCGCCGGGCTGTGCAGGGCCCGGCCCCCGCCGGCGACCGCCCTGCAGGAGGCGCGTTCCTCCTGTCACCGCGGGAACAGTGGTCAGACTCGTCCTGAACCGTCACGGAGCTTCCCCGCGCTCCAGGTTTCCGGCCACGCCAGAGGACTTCCCACGGGCCCCGCGGTGTGCGAGGGCAGGGCCCGGGGAGGCCTGCAGGGCCTGTGCCAGCCGGGCGGGCGCCAGCGCCGCACCCGCCCGTGAACGCCTGCGGGAGCCCGCGGGGCAGCCGCGCTTCCGAGTCTCTGGAGAGGAGCCGCGTCTTGGAGACACCCTCCTGGCACAGCCCGAGCACGGCGGCATCAGCTTCGCGGGGCTGGGCCTGGAAGAGGACCGCAGCGGGTCGCCAGCCCACAAGGTGTTCTCAGTTTCTTACAGGAACCGTGTGCTTCCGTGGGGAAGGCAGCCAGCCAGTCCATCCTCCGGGTTGGGGTTTGGGCAAAGACAACAATAGGCAGGTGCCTTTGGCTAGATACCGTTTTCTAAAGTAGTTGAGGTGTCAGCCTTTCTGAATCTGGGTGTTAGTGGGGAGAGGTAAGGACCACAGCAGGGAGGAGAGGGCGGGCTTCCTGGGGATGCCGTCCCGCGGCCCCCTCCCCGCCACTGGGGAAGCGGGAGAAGTCTGCAGCCCTCAGCCGGCTGACTGCTTGCCCACCTGAACCCCAACATGGGAAGTGTGCACCTGCTCAGACAGCTGAGGACCATCGAGAGTGACATGTTCCCAGCCCGGTGTCCGGCCCCGGAGCATCCCTTTGTCCTGACCAGCGATTCGGGTGTGTGATGTTCCAGATGACTGGCCCTGCTTCCACCCACCTGCGCTCCTCCGTGTCACCTGTACGCATGCTTAGTAACCAGGTGACAAGTACATAGAAGAGGAAGGGAGGTGAGGTGTGAATCTTCTTTTTGAAAGGAACTTGGGATGAACCCTCTCAGACAATGGTTTCCTTAAGCCCCCTTCCCTGGTGACCTTGTCTTGTGGGAAATCGTGGCACAGTGAGGAGCAGACCCCTGGCTTTGGGACATGTGTCTGTGGGATCTGCCAGGATACGTGGGGGAGTAGGTCAGGAAACTCGGAGGACAGATGCAGCTCTCCCTCCACCCCCGACGAGGTACTCCCCGTCTCCCTATGAGATGCCGCAGCCGGAGAGCGAGGGTCACAGGCAAGGCTCATTTTGATTACAAATCTATTTTTAGGCACAATTTTTAATTAGAAGGAAACAGAACAAAGTCAAAGATCTTATATACGTCTTCCCAGATATATGTCCCCACTTTTGCTAGTCCGAGGAACTTAAAATCCCATCTCTTACTGCTTCGTTTACTCTTCACTGAATGCCCCTTGAGGGCATTGTGCTAAGTGAGATGTGTCAGACAGAGCAAGACAAATAAAATACCATGTGGTGTCACGTATGTGTGGATGTGAATGAAGAAATGAAAAGAATCTCACTGATACAGAGCACACTGGTGATCACCCACGGTGGGGGTGAGATGAAATGGGGGAAGAGGATCACAAACTTCCGGTTATAAAGTAAATGAGCCCCTGGTAGCACAGCGGACGGCATGGTGACTCTAGTTAGTCACACTCTTGCATATTGGAAAGTTGCTGAGACAGTACGTCACTTCTTTTTAAAGAAAGATGCAGGCAGGAATGAAGGTTGAGCAGGCAGGCAGGAAAAGAGAGGAAAAAGCATTGTACTTTATTTTTATTTTAGTTGTTCACACTGGTTGTTTCCCCCCAGCCTTGGGGCTCAAACCCAGGGCCATGTGGTTGTGTCCTTCCAGGGTGATGGTCCAACCGCTGCTCCTCAGGGCCTGCTAAGAGAACATCACAAGGGTGAAGCAGTTGTAACTATGTGTGAAGGTCTAGACTTATTATCTGTCTAGTAACTGAACTTAACTGTGGTGACCCCTTTGTAACAGACACACACATCATACCACTATGTTGTGCTGAAACAAATCTAATGTTATATGCCAGTGAAAACAAAACAGCCTTCCTTCTCTCTGACCAAAGAGACATCTGAGACTGCTGTCTTGTAACCAGACACCATGCCACGGGGAGCAGGAGCCAGCGAGGGAGTTGTGCCAGGTGGGCCCCCAGCACCTCCACAGACAGCCTTCTCCGAAGGGCCAGATCCCAGCTGCCAGGGCCTGGGAGCTTCAAGCTCAGAGCAGAGGCAGCAAAGACTAGGTGAGCACAATCCAGGGGTCAGAGTGAGCCAGGTGGCAGAGCGGCGCCTCGGAGGCGGGTAGTGGGGGGGTGGGGGGATGGGTCACAGGTGCCGAACTTCTGCTCCCAGCACAAACCGACCTTCCCAGAGGCCCCAGCTGCACCCCACAACCCACTGTGCCCAGAGGAACTGGCCACTGCTCCTGTCTCTACTGCCACTGGGCACAGGTCCTTAGGTAGGTGTGAGTCCTTAGTCTGGAAAGAGCAGGAGGGCTCCCTCCCTCTCTTGGTCACTGGGCTGGTGGCTTTTCTTTTGCAGGAACTCATTTGTAAAATTGTGCTGTTCTATTATATCTGGGGGGAAGGTAGCCCAATGTCTTTACTCTTCTGCCATCTCGCAGGAACACAGCCAAATGTTTTCATTTACGGTTTTGAAAATTGATTAGCATCCTGTGTTCAGGAAGTAGACTCGAAAAGAGTTTGCTGTGGGTCTAGAGCGTGCCCGCTCTGTCCCCCAGCATCAGGGGCGCAGCACCATACTCCTGCTGATGTTTTATTCAGCGGGAAAGGGTTTTCTCACCTTTAAATTTAGTAAAGTACATCTCTTGGAGTAAAAATAGAACATGAGTTTGTAAGACACAACTTGACTCCTGACTCAGCTGAGGTTCGGAGATTTTCTTTCTTTAACATCCGGCTCTGATGACAACAGCTCCAGCCCCGCTTCCGCGCCCAGCGCCCCAGCACAGCGGGGTGGGCACAGTGGGACCAGCATTCCTTCGGGACGCCGTTCTTCAGCCTCCAGTCGCGTTCTCCAAAGACTTGAAGCTCCAATTCATATCACTGTCTTGCCTTAGGAGATTTTTACAATTTGGGGGAAAAATTGTCCAAATTACATGTGTTCATAGAAGGATTAAAAGTGAGTTCTGTATATTTTTGACAAATATTTCTCATCGTTTCTTTAATAGACACTTGTCAGGTACCGTGTTTCCAAGAGTTTCTTCTTTTTTGTTTTTTTCTAGAAGAAGCATTTTATTTATTTTCACTTAGTTGTTCATCTGGGTTGTTCTCCCCAGACTGGGACACGAACCTGGTGTCCATCAGAGGGAAACATCCTCAGCCAGAGGCGGTGGACATACCACTAGGCTACCAGGGAAAGCCCATGTCGACACTGACATACAGATGTAGCGAGAAACCCCTCAAAATGCCAAAACTTGGAAATATGTGATCCTCCAAGTCCAATGAGTGAAGTCATACTGATGACACCTGTCACCCTAGGAAATACTCCAGAGAGTCCATCAGTAAATGACCAGACAGTTAAAGCACGTGCACCGTGATCCCACAAGCAGACCCAGACTCCTGTGGTAAACAGGAGACCGCCGCTTCCCTGCGGCCCCGTCAGCTTGCAGCCAGGAAAGGCACCTGGCCTGTGCCGTGGTCCGTGGGCAGCAGAGCTGAGTCCAGCAGAGTCTTGGCCCCGAGGTGTAAGTGGGGCCTGTGGACGAGTTGTCAGACGTGGGTTGGCTCCCAGTAGGCTTTGTGTGTCACCGGAGGGGGACCTGGTTCATCGTCACCACCCTGGACATCAGTGCGCCTCCTTGCTGTGAGCCAGGACCCATGCGGGATGGTCAGCTGACATACATTTCCTAGGCGCCCCTCTCCAAGTCCTTGGCTACAGGTGGGGTCGCCAGTTCCTAGGATTCGGCCACAGTTTACTGAATGAGCCAGACTCCGGACCCAAACAGGCAGTGCGCACCTCTCCTCGGGAATTTGCACTGGAGTCCGACAGGAACACTCTTGTATTTGATGTGACATGACAGCAGGGGCCAGCGCAGAGAAAGCCTGTGAGGACAGTCACGGTCACAGGGCTGGGGGAGGGATGCCAAGGAGGCCCCGTGAGGGCCCAGCACCTCTACCCTGCCTGGGCGCGCTGGAGCCGCACAGGACATCCTATCTGGAGTCTGCTCCTTCCCTAAGCATGGCCTCCCTTTGGCGTGAAGAGCTTGTCACCTCCCTGCAGCCAGGGACCCAAGGACACGCCTGCGGGAAACACCATGCTCTTCCCACTGGGAAAGCTGGAGCCAGGACTGTGGAACTGCCTGCACCTGTGATGGGTGCAGAGCCCTGGACATGTGCCAGACATTCACACCGCTGGAGAAGGGGGAGGAAATGAACAAAGGGTCGGAGGACAGGAACTTCTGCCTGGAATTGTTGGGGTCCCCCCACACCGTTCTGCTCTGCCTCTCTGCTCAGCAGACAGCAGGGAAGACGGAGCCCTGCGGGGTTCAGGTGCTGGTGGGACTCTGTGCCCACTGGGCGGGCGGAGAGTCTGAGTGAGGGGCTGCCCACCTTGGGTGGCTGGACAGCACAGGGCCGGAGGGAGGAGAGGAGGACGAGGCAGCAGGGTGAACTGAGCCCCGTGTGAGCCGTGCAGCGCTGTCCGGTGTTTGGGCTCCAACCCAGCCTTTCCGAGGTGACCTGAGGACAGCACAGCAGTGCCACAAGGCTGCCCTGCTGGTGGACACCAGGCTACCAGATTCTGGTCTCCGTGACAACACGGAGCATGGGAAACAGCGTGAGGCGCTCCCTCCACAGCTGCCAAGGTGGGAGGGTGCCGCCTCCTTGGAATGGATGACTGGAGGGAGCCTCTGGATGAAGCACCGGGAGCTGACCGAGGCGAGCCAGGCCTGGGCAGCGGTCAGCAGCTCCCCTGGGGGCCTGGCTGGTGGCTGCTCCCCAGGCTCAGAGTTGGGAGCTGACAGAAGCATGCCTCCTCCAGCAGCCGCACCGCCTCGTCCTCCCAGGGCGGACGACTGGGGGTTTCTCCCCTGGGCACCGCAAGCCCAGCCAGGTCCCCACATGGGGAGGCCTGTGGGGTCAAGGCTGCTGCCTACCGGCTCTGATATAGACAACTGCCATAAGGGGTTATACCAGGGGTGCCTCCTCACAGGTACCTTGCCTGGGGACACCCCAGAGGAGTGACCCAAAGGCACGAGTACCTCCCAGTCCCACCTCCTGCGCGGGAAGAAACGGCATTTCTGGGGGACAGTAGTGTAGATCCCAAATGAAGTCTCTAATGAAGCTATTTGGGCTCAGCCGGGAAAGCAGGAGGACCCTGAAGGGTCCCGGGCTCCGCACACAGCCAGCTGGGAAGGGGAGGGGACTCTGCTTAGAACAGCCCCCGGCGGCTCCCAGCTCCCAGACGCCCTGGGCTGTTCCAAACACAAGCGTGCGCGGGGCTCCGGGGGCAGACGGGCCATCCCACCCTGTCAAGACGCACTTGTGGGATTCCCAGAACACGATGTTCATTGCTGGCCTGGCACTTCTTCCTGGGGGCACCAGTGCTTGGTGCCACCTGTGGCCTTTTCTCTTTTAAAGGCAAGGCGGTGGCAGGAAGAGAGGAGAAAGAAGCGCGTTATTTAGTTGTTCATGGTTGTTCCCCAGCCCAGGACAGAAACTTGGGTTCCTGAGACACGTGGAGTGTGGCTGAAGGCGGGCGGCGGGCCCAACCCCTGCTCCACCAGGGGGCACCTGTGGTCATATTTCCAATGCCTCATTTTTTGTTAAGGCCCCAAGGGCCACATCTGGACTCCCCAAGATGCTGATGGGATGCCGGTCGCTGTGACCCTGGAGTCAGAGGGGACCCTGCCGACACCGACTTCTCACAGGGCGACCCTGGCGCGGTTTCACAGGGGAGACCCGAGGTTTGACAGTCGGTGTGACGTGCTCACCGAGAGGCGGAGCCCTCTTCTTTCTCAGAAGGCGGGCATGCTGGGGCTTGCAGTGGCAGCAGGGGCCAAGGGCTGGATGCTGGCAGGTGTCCACAGGGGCACTCAGCTGCTCCCCTCCAGCCAGGGCCCTGAGTGGGGTCTGGAAAGCCTGCAGCAGGTGGAACCAGAGCAGGAGACGGAGAGGCAGGGGCCTGCTGTGCTGTCCTCTCCCACCAAGGGTGGGCAGGCTCTGCTGCCGGCCTCAGGGTGGGCCCCACCAGCCTGGCCTTCCCGCCCGACAGGAAGGGGTTTCTGAGCCTGTCAAGATAAAAAGACAAGAAAACCCCTTGCCTGTAAATAATGGTTCACCAGTGGTTCTCTGCAAGCATTTTCCTTTTCCTTCTAAAGCTTTTGTGAAGCCCAATGAACAGATGTTTGTAGGGTAAGATTTTTATTTTTATTTTAAGGAGACGAAGGAAGAGAGGAGGAAGCATTTTTATTTTAGTTTCTCAAAGGACAGGTGCAGCAGGAATGAAGGGCAGCAGGGGCAGACAGGCAGGAGGAGAGGAGGAAGAGGCACTTTATTGCTTTTAGCCCTGTGTCCTGGTTGGCCCCGGCCCGGGCCGCGAACGTGGATTCTCGGGATGCAGTGGAGTGTGGCGAAGGTGCAGGCCCAGCCGCCACTCCAGCTGGGCATGGCATTTCCATTTAGTTGTTTCTTGTGGTCTCCCTACCTAGGGTGGTGAGCCCAGGCCCCTGGGCTTTACGATTCCCTGCCCGACCGCTCAGCCACCTGAACCACAAGGAGGCGCCAGAGGACTGTTTTTGAAGAAAATGAATTTTCTAGCAAAATTCTAGAGCCTCGCTTCCGCAAACGCAGGAGGGATGGAGACAGGGAGGGGCCGCATGCCCAGCCACAGGGAGGCCCAATCAACAGAACAGACTTCGAAGGACAAGGAGGGGCTGGCATGTCCGGAGCCCCCCCACCCACCCCTGAGGCCTGAGGCAGGTGTGGGATGGGCACCTGGAGGACCAGAAAGCCAGCCCAGAATGACTGGGACTGAGAACGCAGGGGGCATCCTAGCAAAAGAGACCAGAGCAGGTGGCAAACCCCGGCCATGTCACCACAGGCCTCGCACTAGCCACTGGCAGAAGAAAGGCCCGTCCAGGCTGGGGCTAGGCAGGGCAGGCCAGCAGAAGCCCCCAGCCCTGGCAGCACTTGAGAGCTCCGGAATGCTGACCACCCCAGAAGGCACCCAGGCCAGCCTCCCTGCCCTGCACCCCTGCCCCTGCTGAAGGGCTGCGGGAAGGGCTTGTGGACACAGTACAGTCCCCCAGCGAAGGGCAGTGGCTGCTCAGAAGGCTCTGCTGGACTGTGGGGCTCTCCTCTGGGCTGCACAGGAGGCAGGGCGGGGGAGGAGCCCTGCGCCCTTTCCGACGCCTGCCTTGTCTCAGCTGCCCGGCACCTGTCAGAAACGGAAGGGAGGCCAAGGTCACAGGGGGCGAGGAGCACCAGTGCCCACCTCCCACAGCAGGAGTGGATTGCGTCTGCCTGTGGCCAGGCGAGGGCAAGAGTGGGATGCAGGCTGAGGGAGGTGATGGAGGATGCCTGGCAGATGCGTGCAAAGGCCCCTCGGCTCCACGGCAGTGCCCTCAAGGCAGCAGGCAGGACCTCCTTGGGGGACAGACACCAGTGGCCCTCTTCTGCCCTCCCTCAGAGCTCCCCAAGGTGAGCCCTACCCCCGAGGCCAGGAGGCCAGCTTAAGGCCCCTTCCGCCTCCTGGTCCCCCCAAAGAGCGAGGGCCTGGAGAGCACATCTGCTGGACCACCCTCTGAGGAGTCTCAGCACTGCCCAGCAAAGAGCCACCGCTAGATGGCGGGTCAGCACTAGACCTCCAACTTCAGCTTCATGACCAAGCAATGTGGCCAAGCTCCGGGGTGCTCTCTGCTACCCTCCCCGCTGGACGGGACAGCACCAAAGTCCTAGAATGTTCCTGCCAACACCCACCCTGCATGGGGACCCAGGAGCTTGGGGCAGAGGGACTCAGGTACGGCAGGTGCTCCTCGCACTCGGGCTTCAGTCACCCAGGGGAGCTCCTTAGAGGACCGGCGCACGGTCAGCAGGGGCCTGGGGTGGGGGTAGAGCTCCATGGGGCTGGCCCCCGTTGCCCTTCCCAACCCATCTAACAAGGAGACCCTCCCCAGTGAGGTCCCAAGCATGTCCTGGTCTTGGGACAGCAGAAACCCAAACGTGCCAAGGACACAAGCAGGGAAGAGGGACCGTATCAGCACCAGCAGTGACTACAGGACACCCAATGGGGCTGCAGGGAGGGTTTCCGGGTGACTCCCCCAGGAGGCGGGAGAAGCACGTCACCTAGAGTTTAGCAGAATGGGATGCAAAATCAGCCATCAAGTTGACGTCATTGGGGAAGGTCAGCCAGGTCCCGCCGTCGACCACCAGCAGGGCCCCCGTCACATAGGACGCCAGAGGGCTGGCCAGGAAGAGTGCACTGTGGGCCACTTCTGTCTTGTTCCCCAGCCGCTGCAGAGGGCTAGCCAAGATCGTCGTGCTCTTGCCGGCCTGGGGGCCACCTGGGAGAGCAGAAGGCCCTGGGCCCCATGAGCCCCAGGACCCAGACCCCCCCAACTAAATGGCATCTAGGAGTGTTGGGGGCTCCTTAGTATCACGGAGGCCTGGCAAAGAGCTTCTCAACGTCCACTGTTTGTGTCCGCTCACACATCTAGGCCAGCAGCACTGTGGCCACGACATCCGATTGACTGTCAGTCTGCACAGTATGGGCTCCCATCAACAGCCTCAACCCAGATGCACACAGACCCCACCGGCCCCCCTGGCTCCCCTCCCCCTGGGGCTGGCTTGCACCCAGGCCTGTCCAGCCAGGGGGAGGGGAACCCACAGACATGGCGGGGCCTGTGCTCCGAGAGCCTTACCCAGGCGCCGGAGCCCCTCTGTGCCACTGATGGGGCCCGGGGCGAGGCTGTTGACGCGGATGTTCTGAGGCCCCCACTCCACAGCCAAGTGCCGCGTCATGGCATCTGCATGGGGCAGGCAGAGTGAGCAGTCAGGCCGCTCTGCCGCCCGCCCATGTGGCCAGGTCAGTGTGGCTCAGCGTCTGGCTGGGCCTCTCTGCGGCCCGTGACTGGGCCCATCCACTGGGATGGACGGAATGGGCCCACGGGGGTCAGCGGGCAGACCGGAGGTGGCGCGTACCCACAGCCGCCTTGGCGGAACCCGCGTGCACTTGGAGCAGCTGGCCGCGGATGCCCAGGGTCGCAGTGATGTTCACGATCACCCCGCCATGGTCCTGAAACACCGAGGCCCACGGTAAAGCGTAGCTGGAAGGTGGGCGGCGCCCGCCCAGGGGACACTTACGCGGAAGAATTTCTCATACAACACACGACAGGTGCTGAAGGTGCCCACGGTGTCGATGTCCATCACAGTCCTGAAGGCACGGGACGACAGCGCGCTGGCGGGGCACAGGAAATTTCCAGCCGCACCTGCCGGGCGCGAGGGGAGGGGAAGGTGCTGGAGCCCCCGGGAAGCCCCCAGCGGCCTCGGGGCAGCGGTCCAGCCAGACAGGGAAGGGGGCCTGCCGGGCTCATAGATGACAGCCCGGGGCGGTGAGGGCTGGCTGTCAGAAGACACGCCGCAGGCCTAACCCCAGTGCCTGCAAACGTGGACACAGGGCTCTCACAGAGGTGACCAAGTGAAGACAAGGACACAATGGATAGGTGGGCTTGCGTTTGAGGGGACACACGTGCATAGGGCTTGCGGAGCTGGAGAGGAGACTGGTTGTGGCCATGGCCCAGGAGACCCAGCATGCCGGCCTCCCAGAAGCCAGGAGAGCCAGGGACCATCGCCCTGCAGCCTTGGTGCCCACGTCTGGCCTCCAGACTGACAGGACAGCCTGCTGCTCCGTGCCCCAGCCTGTAGCTCTTTTTTTGGGAACAAAACACCAGGTTTTTGCTTTTAAAGGAAGACAGGAAAGGAGAGGAGGGAAAAGCATTTTAGGTATTTAGTTTAGTTGTTCATTTTAGTTGATGCCCCTGGTCCCAGGACACAAGCCTGGATTCTTAGGCTGTGTGTGAACTACGTCTGAGGTGCGGGCTTAACTCTGAACCACCAGGCCACAGACACCAGATGTTTTCAAGAGGAAATTTCAGAAATAACTCTTCGTGTCAACTATGGATTGCTGACAATGGACGGCTGCTAGCTCATCGCTGTCGCAGATGCGAGTGTTATCCTGGGAGGGCAGGTGGAGGGTGGGATTCTGTGCACTTCCTGCTCAGCTACCCTGTAATCTAAAACTGCAAAAGAGAAAGGGGGTGCGGGACATGAACTCCTGGCTCTGGGGTGTGCCAAGTACACAGCGTGGCCACCCCAGCTGAGACTGCACTGACCCCTAAAGAGCAGAGTTGGGTAGGGACGGTGGCCTGGGGCTCAGGGCTCCGTCTCAGATGCTGACCAGGTAAGCCGCGCTGGGGCAGGCACCCCACAAAAGGACAGGGTGCTGGGACGGACCCTGCTGAACAGGGACTCACAGTTAATGAGAATGTCGATTTTCCCAAACTCCTCCAGGGCCTGGTCCACAGCTGCCATGATGGATGGGGGAGTTCGGACATCCAGAGATAAAGGGAGGCATCGCTGGCTGGTGGCAGCAGCTAGCTTTCTGGCAGCCTGGAAGCCACACAGGGACAGAGGTAGAGCAGCCTGGTGGCCTCGGTCTGAAGAAACAGCCCTCTGAACCTGCTGAGCATGTTGGGTTCTGCACCCCACTTGGGGAGGTGCAGCCGACAAGCAGCTGCTCTGGGGACCGCAGGCCCTGCGGCACATGTGTGAGAAACCTCGTCTCCCCCCAGTGCCAGCTCCAGCGGACTCCAGTGCCAAGCGTGGGTAAGACTCCCCCGGGGGGTGGGAAAGTGAACCCCCAAGACTCCCCCGGGGGGTGGGAATGTGAACCCCCAAGAGCCTCCCCGGGGAGTGGGAATGTGAACCCCCAAGACTCTCCCCTGGGGGTGGGAATGTGAACCCCCAAGACTCTCCCCGGGGGGTGGGAATGTGAACCCCCCAAGAGTCTCCCCAGGGGGTGGGAATGTGAACCCCCAAGACTCTCCCCAGGGGGGAGGGAATGTGAACCCCCACAGCCCTGTGAGCGCAGACCTCTCTCTTGAGGCCACAAAACCACCCAACACGAAGGCCCATCCTTCAGGTCTTTAAAAAGCTGGCAGTGTCCCTGGGAGACCATTCCCACTGAAGATCCCTATTTGGGAGTGGAATAGGAAGGCGCCATCATCCTGTGGACATCAAGACCCCACAGCCACCCGCGGACAGGTGGGCGCAGGAGAGACCCCTCACCACCGACACTCTCGGAAGACTTCTGCTGGCGATGACAGTATGGCAGCCATGCCTGCAAACCAAAGTCAGGCTTAGGGCAGCCAGGCCAGCCCTGTCTCCAAACAGAGCCCTCTTCCCCCAAGGTCTCTCTGCTGGGACACGGCCTGGCTGGAGGCAGGGTTGGTGGAGAGCATGGGGTCTGAGTAGGGCTGAGGGACTCTGGGGCCTCAGGTGGGCACTGCTGCCCACCTGGGGTGGCTGCATCTGTTGAACGTGGTCCAGGAGACTCATGGGGCTTGTTGGGCCCTGTCTTGGCCCCCATTCTCTACCCACCATCCCTGTGAGGCTGGATGAAGGACAAAGCCCATCTGAGCCCCCCGCACCCAGTCAGCCTCTGTGATGACAACAGCGCGACTGCCACTGAGCAGGTCCCGGACTGCAGCTGCCCTGCTGGGAAGCAACACAGGCAGAGCGCCAGCTCCATGCAGGAGCACCGAGAACCTGTGAGCCCCCCATCTGTCCGGGGGGTCATCAGTCGGCAAGAAAGTGAGGTCCTGGGGGAGCCGGGATGGGGCCCATCTTGGGTGGGGACACAAAACCTGTGTCCAAGAGACACTGCGTCCGCACAGCCAGGCCCACGCCACCTGGACCCTCATGGAGACCCTGCTGCACCTCCTCCTCTGCACATCCGGGTACTAACTTCAGGGCCACATGGTTTCAGGAAACTGAAGAGGCCCTGGTGGCCTGTCCAACCTGAACACCGCCTCCCGACCCCACCCCGCCTCCCGACATCCCTCTGCCCCGACAACATCTGACCCCCATCAGATGTGCTCCTCTGGTCTGGCTACCTACAGGCGCTCCCAGGACCCACCAGCTCCTGACCCAGGTGCCCCGGAGGAGAGGAGGTGGTCGGGATCCAGCGGGCCACAGGGCACGGAGGTGCTCACCGCATGAAAATCTCCGCGATGCGGAACCCGATCCCAGAGCCGCCACCTGTGATGAAGGCCACTTTGCCCCTGAGAACACGGTGCTTTCATGAAAGCCCTGCCCCCAGGGCTCCAGGAGGCCCTGACCCACTGGACCTTCCTATCAGATCTTCAGGGCAGACAAAAATCAATGACTTTCCTAAGACAGGACACTGCTTTCCACAGCCTGTATTCCTAGGTTTTCTGGGTCTTCAAAAAAATAATTTCAACCTAAAAGTCTGTTCAGAAAGTTACCACTCAGCAGAGAAATATTTTCAGAGCACAGGAAACTTCCTCCACCGGCCCTCCAACCCCACCCTCCCTGCGTCACCCCAGAAAGCCTTCCACTCTTACCCAAAACAAGCAGGCCTCTCAGCAGTCCACGGACTTGGGGTCTGCCAGGTGCCACGGGCCCTTGCCTCCCTGCCACCTGCCTTGGCCACTGGCGCCCAGCCTGCTCCCCAGAGCCCCTCACCCCCATGCAACCCCATGCAACCCCATGGTGCACCCCCGCAGCTCTCCAGGGCCCAGGCCCCCCGCCCAGTTAGCCCGGGCGGAAACCCCCTCCCGCCTCTCCACTGCCCAGGAGCAGCCCTCGGGGCGGCGCGCACCGGAGCAGGTCGGGGCTGAAGAGGTAGCAGTACTCAGGCAGACAGTCGTCCTCACTCACGTCGGGCGGAGGCTGGGCCATGCTGCTCATTCGGGCGACAGGCGAGGACTGGAGAAACCCTCCGGGCTCAGGGCACCACCCTCGGCTTCTAGGACAGGCGGCGACCAGTAAGCCTCAGTGACTCGCTGGCCCCGCCCCCTCCCGGGACCAGCAGGAGGGCCCGCACCGCCGCCGCGCAGCCTGCCGGGACTGGAGGCTGGGCGCCTCCACTGCCGGCGCAGGCGCAATGAGGCGCGCGCCCCCCAGCCCCGGATACCAGGCTCTCCGAATAAGGCCGACCCGCGCTGCTCAGGGTCCCTGATTGGGGGCGCCCAGTGTTTAAACTGGTGCCAGTGCCAGGTCCCAAAGTGGGCCTTGTGTTCGTTCGCTGGTGAGGTCAGGGCCGACACCGACAGGTGCTTGTCGCAAGCCAGCCCCACGGTGCTGCCTGCAGGGCGAGGAGCCCCGCCACACGCGGGGGGTCCCTGAGCGCCCCTTCCGGTCACCCCCAGTTCTGGGCCTTCGTGGGGGTTTAGTGTGTGTGGCGGGGAGTGCAAGGCCTCTGATGAGACAGGGCCGCCGATGTGGTGATTAATGTTCTAGCGACACCCCACCCCATGGCCTGGTAGCCTCGGGGCTCCTTCCACCCCTGAGCTGCTGGAAATTGCAGAATCTGAAACATTCCCCAGACAAGGCTTCATGGCAGAGATCAGACACAGGAGAAAGAAAGGGCCAGCTTAGCTGCACAGGGTTTCAGCATGGAGAGGATCTCCTGTGCCTTTGCTGCCCAACCCAGCTGCTCTCCCAGAGGTTAGTGGGCATTAGATCAGCAGTTTTGGAGGAGTATTCTGTCTCCTTGGTGGATCCAGAATATAACTCCCGGTGCTAAAAATGCAATTGCCCAGTGTGTCCCTTCTTTTCCTTTTGGATGGAGGGCTTGCATGTTTCAGTTCATAAATCTTTCGAGTACACAGTAAGTCCTCAGGGCCTGCATGCTAAAGACCAAAGGTCTATGACAAATATAATAAGGTAGTTGGGTCTTGAAAGGAAGGCAGGGTCAGTCACAGCTGGATGTGTATGGAGACAAGGGAAAGCCCTCCATACTTTCCCCATCTGACGCCAAGGGACGAGGAGCTGGCACCAGGAGGAACCCTTGACCTTCACACACAGGCAGGAGCAAAGGCCCTCTCCCTGTGGAGCCCGCCCCAGGACAGGTTTACCAGGTCACTCTCCCTGACACCCCTTTCTGATAGCCACCTGCTCATGCCCCACTTCCTTCATCTGTTGAAAACTAACACCTTGGCAAGGTGGACCATGAGCCTGGGGTCCTCCCAATGGGATGAGTCCATCAGAAAGTGCCTTCTACACAAGACAGTCATTAGCCAGGGAGCTAGTCTTGGGGACACCCAACCTTGCTGGGCTTCTGGCCTCCAGCCGAAGAAATGATGGCATGTAAACCCCCAGTCTGTGCTAACTTTGGCAGCCTGAACGGATTAAGACTTCGTTCTCAGGGCGCCCTGGTGGAGTAGCAGTTGGTTCCACCACCTTCGGCCAGTAGTCTCCATATATCCCAAGGAACTGAATTCACATCCCAGTGCTGGCATGTAGGGAAAATCACCAAGATGAACAAAAATAAATACAATAAATACTTCTTCCTCCTCTCTCCCTGCCTTCCTCTGCTTGCCTTCAATCCTGCCCGCATCTTTCTTTTAAAAAAAAAAACCGCCACTCTCTTCACTTTCAATAAGGTTGGCTTTCCCTGTGAACTCAGTGACATTCTAGTATTTACTGCAGTGAGTGTGGTTTCTTTTAGTCATGTTAGCAAAGCTCCACCAAGTCTAGCAGGCGTTTGATCCTGTTCGTTGCTTTACCGCATCCCACTGTGTTACTCTGCCCGTGTGTTTTTAACCCCGCTCCCTCCCAATAAAAAAGTCAGGGCGCTCCATACATGCTCTCGCAAGGGGACACAAGCAGCAACCAAGTCCAGAAACAGGGCATCATCACCAAGATGTCAAAGGTGAGGACCACGTCAGTGGAAGTATGTGCAGTGCTGATTGGTTGATGCGGGGCCGGGACACGCCTGGGCTGCAGAGTCGTGACAAGGGTAGCATGAGGTGTGAGGGGTGCAGTCAGAGTGCAAACGTGGATGCCAGGCCAGTGAGGCCACAAGAGCAGAGGGGCCATGGCCGCCAGGCTTGTTCTCCTGCGAGTGGTCTCAGGCCCCACCCTCCCGCCCAGGGCAGACAGCGCACCTGCAGGCAGACAGTCGGGTTCCAGGCGCACCAGCTCCGGGGCTCAGCTTGGATCCCCCTTCAGGCTGGAGGTCTCAACCTGTCAGCAAACTTGTGCCTCTCCCACTGGGTGCAAGAGGGAAACCCCTTTTCTGTTTCCGATTGCTTACAACTTTGCTAAAGATTGTACTCCTGTCTGCCTCCAAGACAGCAGAGGCAGAATGAGCACTCCACCCCAATGCAGGCAGTGACTTTTAATGTCCTCTCTCTGGGGAAAGGGAGGCCACTCTGCCCGCTTTCAGATACCTCCCAAAGGTCATCAGGCCCTTTACACTGACTGCTGCAATCTCCTGCTGCTTTAGGATGCGGAAAGGCACACACGTTGGCTCAGGCCCCTCTGGTGGGGGTGGAGCACGTGGACAGGAAGGCGCCTGGACAGACAAGCAGAGCTTTCATGTGCTCAAGCCCTTGTCCTCAGAGGTGGTGGGTCCCGCGTGGGTGCTGGGCAGGGTGGCGTGCTCAGACCAGGCAGATGCTGCTGTGGGGCCCATCTGTCCAGTCCACCAGCTCGCTGTTCTGGAACCACAGCTCAATCTCTCTCTGGGCCCCCTCTACCGAGTCGCTGGCGTGGATGACGTTCCTGTGCCAGGTGAGAGGTGGCAGAGCTAAGGCACAGGTGCCAGCCCGCACTGTACGTCAGGGAGGCCCCGGGGACCATCTGCCGATCCCTTGCTCTCTAGGGAGCAAGCTAGTGATTGTGCAGAGGAGAGGCCTAATAGCAACCAGAAAGTTGGGTTCCAACCCAACCGCTCACCCACAATCTCATGGACCAGCCCGGTTTCTAGGAGCCTCATTTTCCTACGAAACAGCCATGCAAGTCCTCAGGGTATCCAGCCAGACAGCATGCGATGGGGATAGAACACACGCACAGCATGTAGTAAACACTTCATCGCCCGCTGTGTGCAAAAGGACTTTCAACATTAGGTGTCTCTTCCAGCCTCCCCTGGAGCTCAGTGAATCTGCCTTGGAGCTGCCACCCCACATGCTGGCCTCTCGACTCCCAGTGAGTCTGGCCTGCAGCCCGAGGTGGGGCAAGTGCCAGAGCTGGGTACCTGCTGATGTGGACGCTGAAGTCTCCCCGGATGGTGCCAGGCGCAGCCTCTGCGGAGTTCGTGTGTCCTATCATGGCCCTGGACGTGCAGACCACATTGGGGCCTTCCCAGACCTGTGTGCGGAGAAGAGGTCGGGAGAGGTGCAGCTCCAGGGCCCTTGCCCTACCGACTACCACACCATACCATGGCCACCACGGGACCGGAGCTCATGTGGCTGATGAGGGCTGGGTAGAAGGGCTCGCTCTGCAGGCCATGGTAGTGCTGGGCCAGGATGCGCTCGGGGGCCTGGGTGGCAATGGGGAGGGGAAGAGGCATGTCAGCCGGGATCCTGGGGCCAGCGAGCAACCGTGGCACCCTAACCTGTGGGCGCTTTGCAGATACACCGCTGGCACCCCCTTCACTGGGCACGCCTCCTGCCGAAAGGCTAACATGGGAAGGGCCGAGATCCAGGACTAGCCCCCAGCCCCCCAGTGCCCTCAGCCCTGGTACCTGCAGCATCTTCATCGCCACCAGCTTGAAGCCCCGCCTCTCAAAGCGCTGGATCACATCCCCGACAAGCCGCCGCTGCACCCCATCTGGCTTCACGGCAACCAGGGTCCGCTCCCGGGGCCAGGCGGGCCCTCCTTCAGAAGAGAGGGTGCTGCTCACCTTCTCATGCCTCCCCGACACAGGGTCCCTGCCTCTAACAGCTGCTCTGGAGTGAGTGGCGAGGCGTCCCGCTGTCACTGCTGGAGACAGTGCGCTGCCAGGTGTCCAGCCTGTTGGGGGCCGTGCTCCTCCCAGGACATGGAGCTGGCGTCCCCGGGGGGCTTCTTAGTGAACCCAGAGGCCAGGAGGCAAGCCCAGCTCAGCGGTCACGGGAGGTCCAGACATGCTGCACCGGAAAGTGTGTCCTGTGGGTGGGACATCACTGATGGCCAGGACACAAACCCCCGGTCTGGCACCTCAAGAGAGGCCCATCTTCCGGGCTGAGGTGAAAGAACTGCAGGGACTCTGGGGAGAGGGGGTGCACTGCCCCAGGAGGTCAGGGGCGCTGAACATGGGCCCAGGGACTGAGGAAGGCAGAGGGTGCCTGTGTGCAGAGAGGAGGCCCAGTGGGAGAGAAGCTGTGCTCCTGCCTTTGAGGTCACAGGCAGACACTCCCAGACTCCAGGACAGGGGGAGCCCAGCCTTTCTCCTGAAAGGTCCCGGTCAGGGAGGCTGCACCACCCAGTACAGCCCAACCATTTCCTGAGCTGTGGGGTCGAAGGCTGCTTCGGAGATTCCAGACCCTGGTCACCTGAGCCACGGTCCCGGTCGGGGGGTGGGGTGGGGGGGTGTTGGCCCTGCAGGCCCCTGTCCCCAGGAGGAAATGGAGCAGCAGCGTGCCCCCCCAGCTGGCAGTGGCACCCCGGTTGAGTGAGACAGCAGAAGCAGCACCCAGGTCTGTTCCCTGAACCCAGGCAGCGTGTCCGAGATGGCCGCCGGGCGGTGGGGGACACGGAGGGGGACGCGCAGGGGGACACCGGCAGGCACGGGGTCCGGCGCACTTAGGTCCTGGGGGCCAGGCTCTAGCCTAACTTGGCCCAGAGAACACCCTCGCCAGCAGGGGTTCCGAGCGAAGTGTTCTGCGGGGAATGGCCACCTCGGCTGGCCCGGCCTGGGGACCGCCTCAACCGCCCAGAGTGGCCGCCAGGCCTCTGGCTCCCGTCGCTCCCAGCCCGCGGGCAACCGGCGGTGCGGGCCGGGAAAGGGCCGGAGATTCAGGGGTGGGTCGCCGGACGGGTGCGGGGCGCCGAAGGGGCAGGGAGCCCCGGAGGGGTCGGAGGGGGCACGGCAGGCGGCCAGAAGGGTGGCGTCCGCGCGGGTCAGCCCGGCGGCACGTGCGCCCACAAAGGCCGGCGCGCCGTCCCGCCCGCACTCCCCGCGCCGCCGGCGGGGCCGGACTCACCCGAGCTGGGGCGCACCCGCGGGCCGGGGCCCGGGGCCCACCGGCCGCACAGCAGGCCCCGCAGAGCCGCGCGCCCGAAGAGCCCACGCATGACGCCGCCCGGCTGAGCGCGGGAGCAGCGGGGCGCGGGGGGCGAGGAAGGGGCCGCGTGGCGGGGCGGGGAGGGG
>RJWH01006959.1:10776-46752 GCA_004363575.1 Solenodon paradoxus | reverse complement strand
GGTGATGATGGTGGTGGTGATGATGATGGTGGTGGTGGTGATGGTGATGATGGTGATGGAGGTGATGATGGTGATGACGAAGGTGATGGTGATGGAGGTGATGATGGTGATGACGAGGGTGATGGTGATGGTGGTGATGATGGTGATGGTGGTGGTGATGGTGGTGGTGATGATGATGGTGATGGTGGTGATGATGATGATGGTGGTGGTGATGATGATGGTGATGGTGGTGGTGATGATGATGGTGGTGGTGGTGGTGATGGTGATGGTGGTGGTGGTGGTGATGGTGGTGGTGGTGGTGATGGTGGTGATGGTGGTGGTGATGATGATGGTGATGGTGGTGGTGATGGTGATGGTGGTGATGGTGGTGATGATGCTGGTGGTGGTGATGAGGGTGATGCTGGTGGTGATGATGGTCAGGGTGGTGCTGAAGCTAAAGACAGTGATGAGGGTGTCGGTCACATACTGGTGATGGTGTTGATAAAGATGACGGTGGTGGTACACCCTGGTGGGTTGGCAGTTATTTCTGCCAGTTCAGTCCACACACTCCGAGGGCACAGGTTCATGAGTGGGGCCCACGGGAGCAACCAAAATGAGCAACTAAATTCCATGCTTCTTCCTCCTCTCTCCTCCTGCCTGCCTATTCACCTTCACCCCTGCTGCACCTGTCCTTTAAAAAACAGATGGTGGCAGTGGTACTGGAGGAGGGAGGAGCAGCCATCGTGCCTTGACCACTTCCCATGAGTCTTCCAAGTTCCAAGCATCTTTGTTTTCATTCTTAAGATCAGTTTTATGCCGTCCCCTTATCTCCTCTAAAGAAGAAACTCGGCGCTTGAAATGGCGGACGTGTACAAGGTGCAGGGACGAGTGGCAGGACGAGTCTGAGCCCGGACTTGCTGGCACGTTGACACAGTGTCTTATCACCAATGTGTGTTGTCCCCATTCGAATGGCTGTGTTGTAACAGCCGCGTAAACACAAGCTGCCTGTGGCGTATTGTGTCACCAGTTTTTATAAAATAAAACCTGCTGTTCTCTGCTAAGTTTGTGCCCAAACAAAGCGTGTCTCAAACAATAGAAGTTCTCGGGAAAGCACGGAGAGGGCAGCGTCCTGAGGTGGGAAAGGCCTGCTTTGCTGAGAAGGCTGGAAACCCGTCCTCAGGTGGACGGGATGCAGCAGGGACCTGCGTCTCTAAGGACCGTTATCTGTTCGCCTTAGTTGAGCGTGTCGGCTTGTTTTCCTTCTGCCTTTTCCTTTCCCATCAGATGTCCAGAGCAACTGGGCCCCTGGGCAGACACCCCTGTCCGCAGCTCTAAGACCGCGGCTGTGTCACTCCGGCTTTCCTCGGGACCCAGGCGGGCCCACGGTCTGTCCTCGCCCTGTGACGCGCGGGAGCTGGGGCCGCGGATCCATGCACGACGGTGCGGCGTGAAATGAGTGCTGGCCCCCGAGTCCTAGAGAGATGGGTGGACACAGAAATCGCGCAGTCGCCCCTCCATGCACCCGCAGCGTGAGTTCTGAGTTGGTGGAGAGACGGGACGGGACTCCGGGAGGGGCGGCAAGTCCGCCTGAGCTGCGGCCTCTGGCCCGAGCCCGAGGGCGCACGGGTTCGTCGTTCGCTCCCTGACTCGGTGACCGACTTGGAAGCAGCCGGTGTGAGAACGTGGGAGAAAAGACATCTTGATTGGAAATAGCTGGGAGCAAACGAGACCCAGGTCGAGTGGAAGCGGCTGCAGGACGTTTAAAGGGAGTTGGAAGAGAGTGCTTCCATGCGAGGCCGTGTCGTCTCCAGCCCTCTTTCCCCGTTTTCTCTGAAGCAGCCGCTGGCTTGTGGGCACCCGGCCCGGCCTTCTCAGCTCGACGCTGCTGGGTGAGGGATCCCTCCCAGCCCCAGCCCTCCTGGGCCCTCGTAGCCTGTCCTGTCCCAGTAACGTTTGGGCTGGTGCCATGAAAGTCGCGCTCGGAACGGCCGGAGACACAGAGCTGCCTGGCGGGCAGCCTTGTCCAGTGCTGACAAAGCTGGTGGGGCTGAGCCTGGGGCCACCGGCTGCGGGGACGCCAGACCTGGCCGTTCTGACTGCTGTCTCCCTCGGGCGGGGATCTCCCTCAGCTCCACCAGTGCCCAAGCTGACCGCCTGGAGCCCGGGCCCATTCGGAAGCTGATCTGTGGGCCTGGGGATGGCAGCAGATGGGCAAGGGTGTTGCCGGAACGTCGAGGTGGAAGGACGGAAGGGATGCTGGTGGCCCAGCCCCGTCTCGACGACCGTCTGGAAGCCTCTGCGGAGGTGATGGCTGCGGGCTGGAGGGCTCAGTGGCCCAGCGTGCGGCTGGGGGTCCCGAGGAGAGAGGCCGCTCTCGGCAGCCTGCGGAACCCTGCCCTGCGCGAGGGTCTGAATTCGGGAACTCGTGAGCAGGGTGACCTGGGCAAGCCAGTTCCCTGCCGCGGCGTCCTCACGAGGGAACGTGCCTCACGGGCGCCTGGCGCCGCGCACTCGGTCCAGAAGCTTCAGCGTCAGCTCACCACCGGGGCGACGCTCCACCGCCTCTGCGTCACCGGTCACCGCCAGGCTCTCGCCAGGACTGCTGGGTCGCTGAGCTGCTCGGACGTCGTGTGGAAATGCGAGCGGGCAGCGAGAACCTGCCAGCTTGCGGGGAATGAGTGTCCACTTTAGCCACGGCCCAGCCAGGCCGACCCCCACGCCACCGGACAGGGGCCGGGAGTTCTGAAACTGGACGGCAGTGTCCACACACATGTGGTCCAGTGTGGCCCCTCCCGTGGCCTGGAGGCCCCGGCCACACCCGGTGGTTCTGTGTGCTCGTGGCTGTGGCGCGGTCACTCGCCCTCCGGTGTGGAGCTCTTTCCAGCCGGCCGGTGCCGCTGGGCCTCGGGGCGGCACCAGAGCGAACTCGGGCAGCCCAGGAGCCACCTGACGCGCCGGCGGGGCTCTGTCCTCTGCGCGCTGCCGCCAGCAGATCGAGTCCGGGACGGTGCTCCGTGCTCGGTGCTCGGCCCTCAGTGTGACCGGCGGGCACTGTGCGACTGCCCACTGAGCGTCACCTCCGTCTACCCAGTGGCAACCCAGCGGCCGGCAGCGAATCCCGGTCCCCGGTGAGGACATGGAGGCAGGGCTCAAACACCGGCAGGGGGGCCTCACGTGGGTCGCATGTCCCTGCCTCAGCCGGCGGCCATGCTAGGGAGGCACTCCCGGAGCAGGTGGCTCAGACCCGGGCTGGGGCTGCTCTGCCTCCCTGCACCTGCCTCCAGCCTCAACCCCTCTGTCCCCCAAGCATCCCTCTTTCCTGCCCATTTCCCGCCCACTCCCTTCCGCCGCTTCGGGCCTGGGGCGGAACTGGCCACCTGCCCCAGTCCCTGGCCTCCCCGGCCCATCAGGTCCGACGGCCACGGGGGAGACGCATTCAGCGCTAGTGCAGCGGACTCCCGAGGAGACGCCTGACTCTTCATTTGGGGAGCAGAAATGACAACAGACAGGGCAGGGCGACAGCTCTGAGGGTGATCACAGCTCCTGTGTCATGTCACCCGTCCGTGGAGCCGCCTTGAGCGAGCGAGACAGCCCCGGAGAAACTGTCTTTCCTGCGGCTCAGCTCTGGGGCTCGGCTCCTGACAGGCGGCTCTCGCGCGCAGTCCCCTCCAGTCCCTGTGTGGTGACAGCCCTTAGCTCCCCGTCCAGGCAGCTCCCGGAAGCCTCAGATCGCAGGCGATCTGCCCTGTCGTGCGCTTGTCTGGGGCTGTCCAGGCAACGGTGGTGGCCAAACCGCCGGAGACCGTGGCTGTGCGAGTCACCACTGGGCCGCTCCGAATGGCAGCCGGATGGGGTGACAGAGGAAGCAGCCAACAAAACAAACAGGAGAATGCTGGCGGGGACAGGGTCATGGCGACGACTGAGCGGCCGGTAGGCACGGCTGCTGATTGACCGTGCCCGTCCCTGCTGGGCTCCCTCGCCCCAGCGGTGACCGGTGCCACACCGGGAGCGGCCAGAAGCCAGCCCCAGGCTCTCCTCTGGCACAGTTCACACCCGGGTTCCTCTGCCCCAGCCCCGACGCGGCTGGAGCTGGACCCGTCAGGACCACGTCTCCTCCTACCCCGTCTTGTGGGGAGCACTGCCCCATCGGCCGCTCGCATGAGCATCCCTGTCCTGGGCCCTGACTCTAGGGACCCACATGACACCAGGCTGGTGAGGTCGGGGGCCCACAGGGAGACCTGGGCCCCACGCGAGCTGATTGCCAGCACGTACCTGCCCAGCACTGCTCGGGCCCCCGGTCAGGCAGGAGGACGTTCGACCCCGTGCGGAGCGCACTGCGGCCGTCCCCAGCCGCCTGCCCTCATCTGGGAGGGAGGGGCCAGCAGGTGGCCGGGCCGTGCCCTGTGGGGAGCTGGCAGCCGGGCTGCAGCCGGACACGCCTTCTGGACCCTCCCCGACCCGGGACCCAGCCTGGCACTGGGCCTGCCCAAGGGGTCCACACCTGCGTCTCCCAGACCACGCGCAACGAGGGACAATGACCCCCAGGAAACGGCCTCATTCCCAGAAGGCAGCAGCATCTTGTAGACCTGCACCCCGGGAACCACGTGCTTCCTGTGTCCACTCGGTGCCGCCGGGAGGACGTCTCCGGGACCCTGCGCCCCTGGTGCCCGAGGATTTGTGGGGCACGTCCGTGGCTGTCTGTGCTCAGTGCGTGGGGGGCCTTTCGTGATTTCTGGAACTCAGTGATGGCGAGTGGCGACGCAGAGCAGCGTCTCTGGGCCACAGGCGCCTCTTGACAGCACGTGGCAGAGCAGTTCTGTGGTCACCAGACCTCACCGGCAGCCCCGGCCGCGCGGCCACTCACCGCCTCCGGGGGGCGCACTGCCTCCGGGGGGCGCGGCTTCCGTCTCAGCCCCACGGGCGGAAGCCCCAGGCCCGGCGCTGGTCGCGGACTCGGTAAAGCAGGGATGGTGCTCGCAGTCCTGGTCATGTCAGTAGAAGCGAATGGTGGCTCCTGGGGTCTGGGCTCCAGTGGAGAGTCGGGCGCTGGGGAGGCGGGAGGCCCGGGGCCGTCTGCCTGCTCCGGGAGCACTGCTTCCTCGGCCTCCCTCCCCGCTTTTAAGGGCTTCTTGGCAGGCAGCGAGACTGTAGGAACAGTCCCCAGGGCTTTGTGAGACCTTCCTGTGGCCCACAGCCCTCCTGGGCCTCAGTCTCCCCATCTGCAGAATGGGCCCGCAGGAAGCCAGTTCTGGGGTTTTCGCGGGTGGCCCCTGACAGAGTTCTGGGATGGGCCAGGGGCTTCTGGGTCTCCTCTGTGTGCAGGGCTCTGATGGAGGCTTTGACTCTGACGAGCACAAGCCAGGAGGGGAGCAGCGATGAGGCCACAGAGGCCCACCTTGGACAGTGAGGAGCTTCTGGAGTGAGCCGTCCAGCCACCTGCCAGTGGTGATGGAGCAACACCTCCGTGGGCAGCCCCAGCTGCTCGGGGCCCTTCCCCGGCACAGGCCGGGGAACAGACGCCCCCATCCCCGCTGCCCACTAAGCCTCCTCTTTGGACGCCCCCAGTGGAGACCACATGAGCCCCCCGGTCCTGGGCCCAGAGACCCGCCCCTCCATCCCACCCCAGCACGCGTCCGCCTGGCTCGGCCATCCAGTAGGAACCCACCACCTCTGCCTTCTCCCTTCCTCTTCGCCTCCCATTTCGAGGTTCCCTGTCGTTACCGCACACGGGAGCCCGGGGGAGCCGGGCCTGGAGAGAGACCCCTGCTGGACCACGGCCCCCTGGCCGCCCCCCACCTCTGGTAACTGTCTCTGCTCCGTGAGGCCCTTGGCAGCTCGTCGGCCTCAGAGCTCCCGAGCACAGTGGGACATGTTCCCGGGGTCTGCACGCCACCCGGGAGTCTGCCGTCTTCACGTGTTTGCCGGTGATTACTGAGGTCCTTCTGTGTGCACGTCACCAGGCCTGGACGTGTGTCCGGGGGACAGAGACCGCCGTGTTTGTGTCCCAGGGCCCAGAGTGGGGAGGAGGGAGCCCCGTGTGCCGCGCCCAGGGGAACTGGGCCATAGCCCCACCCCGTCCCGTGAAGCCCAGCGTCCCCGCGGAGCGCAGACAGAGGCCGCCACGGCCCTGAGAAGCTGCAGGTGCGTCTGGCTGAGCTCATTCTCCCCACCAGGCTCCAGGGAGAATCGAATCTTAAAACCGCCTGTCTGCCCACTGCAGGCCAAGCGGAACCGCCCGCCGGGCCCAGCTCGTCTGGGAGGCGGGCAGACCTCGCACCGCCGTCACGGCTCAGAGCTTCTTACTCTACGGGACTCCCCATGGGTGCAGAGATGGGGAGTTGCAATCTGTTTTCTCAGGGAAATCTCTGGCTTTCAGATCATTCAAGGAGGAAGCGCTGCACACCTCACTCAAGAATTCCACCCTCATTGGAGAGCCTGAGTCTCGGCATTTTGAGAGCATTTTAAACGCTTGGCAGCAATCAGGGCAGAACCTGTGAAGGCCACCGCCTTCCCGGGACCTGCTGCTCGCGGGAGAGGGGCAGTCAGGTGCACGTGTGTGTGCACCGCTCTGTCCCTGCGTATGTCCATGTGTCCATCCAGGCACTGCGCAGAGCAGTGGACAAGACCAAGCACTCCACTTGAATCTGACTTTTTTTGTTAGAAGAATTTTATTTATTTTACTTAGTTTTTCATCTTGGTTGTTCCCCCAGGCCCAGGACGCGAAACCAAGACCTTAGGATGTGTGTGGCCTGCACCGCGGCTCTTGTTTCTTTTGTTCATAATGCTCAGTTCCGTTCGGGGTATGGGACCTGCATCTCAGTCTGCATTTCACACACCCCAGCCCGAGTCCAGTGTCCCTTACCGCCGCCTTTCCCCTCATCCCGCCCCCGTCACCAGGCTTGAGTCCGGCTGTTTTCTTGGAATTGCTCATGTGTTTCATTTCACTGTATTCCGCGCGAGCGCATTTTAAAAACTGAACTTGAGTCTTTTGCACAAAGGACCGTGGTGAGTGAAATCAGAAAGACAAAGAGGACAGGGTGCTGGAGGACAGGTGTGGACTCTGGCTTTTTTTCAGGACCCTCCTTGGTCCCAAACTTCTCCCGCCGCCGCCCCACGCGCTGTGGTTAGCAGGCCCTCCCCATTTCAGATTTTCAGATTTCTCAAACCGCCTGCCCGCGGGCGCCTGGGTCCGGAGCGGCTGGGGAGTGGGCCAGGCCAGCAGCCGCCCTGAGCTCAGGCGCTCCCTTCCCGGCCTGGGAGCACTGGAGGCGCTGCAGTTGGAGCCACAACGGGGCAACTCTTCTCCAGCCTCAAGCTCGTTTGCAATTAGGCAGAGTTCCGCCAGAACCCTCCCCTCAGCCTGCCTTCCGAGGAGAGGCCGGCCCCTTGGAGTCCCCGGCGCATGGTCGCCAGCACCATAAGTTACTTTAATGCAGACATCACTTTAAACTAACCTTTTACCATCTGTTCTGTCCTTTAATAACAAATGCAAAGAGCATAACTCTCCGTGGCCTCGTAAAGCAGGAGGGTGATGGACGAGCTGCCGGCGCTGTATTCACGGCCCTCGGAGGCCACATGATGTTTTTCTCTTTTCCAGACACAAATCAAGGGGAAGTGCTCTCCCCTGGCCGGTGCGCGCGTCCGTGCAGTGTTTCTGCGGGGCCCCGGCGTCCCCGGAGCCGGGGGGAGGGCCCCACACGCAGCGACACTTCAGAATCCAGCTGAACGCGCCCGGGCGGCACACGCCCGTGGTCCAGGTGTGACGAGCGTCCACAGAAAGAGCCTCTTTAAGTGCAGGGTGTGCTCTCTCCAGCGAGGATAGCTAACCGTCCCAGGACACGGTGGCCTGGCCCCGAGGAGGCAGCAGACGCACCCTGGCCAGTCTCGAGTGTCTGTCCTGCCCTGGGCCCACCCGTCCACCCTCGCCTCCAATCTGTCCTGGGCTCTACATGTCCTCTGTAAGTCATTCAGCGTGTCCAGTGTCACTGGGGAGGTTGCTGTATCTTTCTGGTGCCCTTCTATTAACCTAAAATCAAGCTTCCAAACTCACCAGCTTTCTAGAAGCTTCCGCGCTCCTGGGAAGCAGAGTCGGCCTTTGTGAGCAGGCAGCTCTGAGTTTTCGCAGCCACTCAGTCCCTTCTCCCCCGACAGAGGCCCACCCTCCTGGCCCCAGGCCCAATCTGCACGGTGCCAGGAGGCTTCCCTCTCCAGACCCTCCCGCTGCGCCCCGTGTCCCCGGCGACCAGGCCACAGCGCTGCTCCCGCAGGTGAAGAAGGGATGGTCCCAGCACCCTAGGTGAATGGAGCCCCAGGAGCAGAGCCAGGCACCCAGAGAGGAGCCCGTCTGCGGGGGCTGCTCCCCGAATGCCAGAGCCGCTGGTCTGTGACAGCCAAACCCATGGGCAGAGGCCGGGGACGAAGACGGCAGGAGCCGTGTCCTGGGCACCCAGCACTACCGGTCACATGACCAAGACTGTCCGGTGTGGACGTCCCCTCGCCACGACCAGTCCATCCTCTGGGGTTAAAACTCCCCGGAGTAGATCGATGGCATCTGAGTCCTTTCTGGACGGTCTGTCTTTAAGCAGATGGGGGCATGCAGAGAACGCATCTCCCTGCTGTGTTCAAGTCCCCGCAGCCCCGAATATCACCGCAGACAGCTTTGGGGGCCGCCGTCGCTTCCCCCCGCTCCCACCTTTGAAGCCCCCACAGTTTCACAGCCTAGAGCAGAGGTGTGAGCAAACAGCCCTTAGTCCAGAGAAGTGGCCCGTTCAGCTAAATGCTCATGTCTGCATCTGCCATCTAACAACCCGAGCAACTGGTGCTTGACAAGGGGTGTCCTGAGGGAACGAGAGAACCGAGGTCAGCGGTCAGAGCAGACTGCGCACCGGGCCGGGCAGCAGCCGGCGGGGAAGGTGCAGGCCTGGCGCCCGGAGCCTCCTGCGCCTGGGTGCTCTGCGGAGTCTCGGGTGCCGGCGGCTGGCCCAGCTCTGCAGGAGGGGGCCGTGCCCCAGCGTCCAGGCGACCCTGACATCAGTGTCGCAGCGTCCGGCCGCAGCTCGCGGGGCCCTGGGGTAACGGGCGTTTGTTCTCAGTGGTTCCAGGCCAGAGGGCGAGAGAGAACAGAGATGTCTGGAGAATGAGACAGATGCGTGAGCCGAAAAGAATGCAGAATCCACTTCCCCGAAGTTACAACCCAGAAAAAGGAACAGGACTAGAGTCTGACATCCACCAGGGAGTGTTACCGCTTTCCACCAAATACAATTTTTCTGTAAATCATCCCATTTCTGACAGTCACACGACTTTGCAGAAGCAGTTCATTTGGCTGCGTGAGGCTCATTCAGCTTGGCCCGGTCACTTACAAATGCAGCAAGAGCAAAAGGCCGCAGGACCTGTGACGTCTGCTCTGCTGGCATTGTAGCTGGCTTTCTGCCAGCCACCCCCCACCCACGACCCCTGCCTGCAGCCCGTGCCCGGCGTGGGCGGGGCCACACATCGGGCTGGGCGGGGCCTGCACTGGGGTGGGCGGGGCCATGCGGCCACTGCAGGTCCGCAGGCAGTGGAAACATTTCAAGTCCAGGGTTTGCAGAGAATGGCTTCCAGCCAGGTACCGAGGTCTCTCCAGAAACGGCCTCACTGTCATTATTCCTAAGTAACCGCGACTGTCACATGGGTCTATGTTTGACCTCACAGTTACGTAACGATGTTTAGATTTCTAAAAAGCTTCAGTTGTGTCATGAAATGTGGTCACACCTGTCCAATAAACGGACGGGTCACTTTTGTGTTGTGGACTCTCGAGGCCATAGGTCGGGCCCGTTGTGTTATAAAGGGCTGTCGCGACCCCAGTCCTCCTGCTAGGCTGTTGTTGGCTGTCGCGCTGAAGGCCCGTCAGCCCGACTGACCCCTTGCTCGGCCCCACCAGCGTCCTGTCGGCAGGAGCTCACACAGCGTCCACTCGGCTGAGTCCCACTCCGGCCCCGTCGGTTTCCCGAAGATGCCACCTTCCCTGACTCTGATCAAAGATAAGAGGGTGTCCTGCATGTGGGCACAGCTGCCGTTTCTGCCCCTTCCACTGCCCCTGCCGCTCTGTGCTCCAGGCCTGGGACTCGGAGCCGGGAGCCACTGTGGCGTGGCCATCTCAGCAGCTCAGCGTCTCCACAGAGGAGCACGGTCCCATGTTCTATCGCCAGTCTCCACCCCGGCCGTGGCCCCAGTGGGCCCCGAATTGGGTCTCGGAGCCTCCGTCCCCGCCGCTGGACGGCGAGCTGTCTGCTGTCTTGCCAGCCCCTCCCTGGTGTGGGGGCGACACGGGGCCGTGTCAGGGTCAGGACTGCTGGCCATCTGCCAGCCTCTCTACGCCGCCCAGCCCGGGCAGCCCCTCGTCCCCCGGAGCCTGTGCCCGGGGACATCCTGTGGCTTCCCTCCCTGAGAACCCTGCCCACAGGCCGTCCTTCCCGGGATGGACAGACACCCGGCGGGAGCCGGGACGAGGGTGAGACGAGGGTGAGATGGTGCTGACGGCTGCCGCCTCCACTTTCAGATCCGCTCGGACAAAGACAACGACATCCCCATCCGCTACAGCATCACGGGCGTGGGCGCTGACCAGCCCCCAATGGAGGTCTTCAGCATCGACTCCATGTCCGGCCGCATGTACGTCACCCGGCCAATGGACCGGGAGGAGCGCGCCTCCTACCATGTGAGTACCCTGCGGGGTCCCGTGGGCAGGCGACGCCGAGGTCCTAGAAGGTCTGCGTCCGTGGGCCCAGGCTCAGCGGCTGACGGAGGGGTCGTGTGCTCACTGGGCCCGCTCAGGGCCCCTCTGCTCCACCCGGCCCTTCTCCAGCATGGCCCGGGGCCGTGTCCTCTCCTGAACTGCGCCTACTCGTCAAGCTCCAGGGGCACAGGGAGGCGCCTCAGACGTGAGCACCACACGTGGGCCACCCCGGGTGATCCTCCCATGAGGCTGCCTGGGCCCTCTGCCCCCTGGACCTCTGCCCAGGGTCCCAGGTGCGTGGCGGGCACTCGGCCTCTCCGTCCTGGCTCCGTCCTCTGTCCGCACGTGATACCACAGCCAGAGTGCCCAGCTACTCTGAGGACTCGGCCGTTAGCAGAGCCCAGCGGTGGTCGGGTGGTGCGCCCGTGGGCTCCGCGGCGTCTGACGTCCTCACTGCCCTTTGGAAACGAAGGCCTTTGTGGAGCAGGACCGGATCCGGCTTCCCTGCGAGGGGAGGGTGCTGGTCCCTCGTGTCCATCTGCGGCGGCCCAGCTCCTCCCCACCTCATGCTGCTGGTTTGGGTCTGGAGTCCACCTCCTGGCACTAAAGGAGGCCTCGGGCGGGCTTGTCCACCCCAGTCCGCAGTCCTCAGGCCACAGAACACGGCCGCAGAGGGCTCGCTGGAGGCTGAGGAGGCCCCCCGGGCCCCGCGTCCAGGAGAGGCAGGTGCTAAGCCGCAGGCACCTGGGCTGCCCTGGGGGCCGGTCAGTCTCCTCTGAGCCGGGGGTCTGCTCTCTGACCGGTCTCCCCAGAGGCTGCAGCTTCACAGCAGCCACCCCAGCACATGCAGACAGATAAGTTCTGCGCCCTGTGGTCCCTCCCGCCAGACACTCACAGCTGTGGGGCCAGAGGCTCTGGGTTCAGACGTCCCCCACGGAGCAGCGCCCCAGGGAAGTGTCGGCTCGCACTCCCACGTTTTCTCTCATCCATGCACCCACCGACCTATCACCCATAACCCACCCTGCTCCAGCCAGTCACATGACCATCTGTCGTCCACCTACCACCTCTCCACGTGTCCACCCGTCTACCCCCACCACCCAGGCACCCAGGCACCCGTCCACCCATCCACCCAGGCACCCAGGCACCCGTCCACCCAGCTACCCGTCCACCCAGCTACCCGTCCACCTGTTGACCCACTCTCCATCCTACTAGCCTTCATCCATACATCTGTCCACTCAGCCATCTATCCAGCCATTATCCATCGACTGTCTGTCCACCATCACCCCGCCCATCTCCCAGCCACCCACCTGGCCCCGTGAGCGGTGGGGGTGGGTGGATGAACGGAGGAGACGTGGCCCCTCGGGGGCTTCCAGGGGAGAGGGGTGAAGTGGCATCAGACGGGTCTGCCCGGAAGCCCCCAGAAAGCCTGTGTGCAGCCAGAGCACAGCCCTGGAGACGTAGCACTGGCTCTCCTCCCGGGGGTGCCACCCATGGTGCCCCCCGAACTGCCTCCAGACGGGAGCCAGGTTGGAGAGAAGATGCGGAAGGCGGTCTTGTCAGCTGGTTGGAAAGGCTTTCCTGGGACCCGAATGTCCGAAGGAATCCTGTGTCCTCTGGTCGGAGGGCTGAGATACGCGCAGAGGAACCATTTGGGATCAGAACTCAGACGTGCGTGCCAGCTGTCGCGTTGACAGGTCATCTTCAGCCCAGACCGCGAGACTGGGCACCCCGCACCCAAGGACACTTTGCTCCAGCTTCAGGCCGCAGTCCAGGGGCACCTCTGTCCCTGAGGCTCTGGGGTCCCCTCCACTCTGAAGTCAGAGGCGCCCTAAGATGAGGCGCGTGGGTCGAGTGGACCTCCCTCCTAGCTCTTTCCGAGGCCCGCCCGGGCACACACAGGCCTCCCTGCCCTCTGACTCTTCCCCCGGGGTAGCTACGCGGGGCTGCTGCCTGCTGCAGCGGTGACCGGGCAGTGACTGGGCCCAGTGAGGGTCTCCTGAGTGGGGAGAGGGAAGGAGACATGGCCCACACGAGCCTCGAGCCAGGTCTCTGCACGGGCGGCCCGCCCGGCAGCCTCGACCCCGACTGGCTGACGGCCTCCGGAGCCGCCTCTGTCCAAGTTCTGCCGGGACCTGGACAGCTGGGTCCCCTCCCAGCCTGCCCGGCTCACTCTCTGACCTCTTGGTCCCCTTGTGCCCTCGTCCTCTCCTGGTCACGCAGCCCAGCAGGGGCTCCTGCACCTGCTCCCAGAACCGCCAAGGAACCCCCATGCCGGCCTCGACCCCGCCCACACCCACGTGTCCCGCCCCGCACAGGCACCGGCCCCGCAGTCCCCAGCTGCTGCTGGGCAGCAGAGTCTGACTCGGGGAGAGGAGCTCACCCGACAGTGGTCAGCATCTCCTAACGCGTCCCCGTCGACCGTCAGCGGCTACGGAAGCCAGCGGACGCTTCGCTCGGCGTGACATGCAAGCAGCCCCTGGCCGAGCCCACAGTGCTGTGGGCTGCGTGGACCGTCACAGGGCTCAGGGCTGCGTCAGCGCCCCTCCGCCGACAGGACGGGCAGACGGACGGGGACAGAGAGACTGAGGGAGAGGCTCCAAGCCGGGACGAAGGCAGAGAGGAGACTGAGACCCGGACAGAGCGGGCGGCCCGTGGAGCGGAGGCCCTACCCTTCCAGACGGCGGGGTCTCCCCTCCCCAGAGAGGTCACCTGCATGGAGGCAGCGTGGCCACTGGCCCTGGCAGTGCTGGTCAGGCAGGAAGGCTGGTTTGGGGAGAAAGCTCCCTGGGGAGCCCACACTGACTGGAAAGGCCCCTTCCCCTCCCTTCATTTAACCCCTTGGAGGAAGCCTTGTGCTCAAACCAGACCCCCGGTGCTCCGGTTAACCTCTCTCCTCTACGGTCGGCCACGTCGGCGGGCGTCCCCGGCCCCTGCCCTGAGCTGGGCCCTCTGGCGGTGACCTGCTGCTGAGACCCAGCTCGGGACCCACCCGGATGCCACGTGTTAGTTACAAGGCTGCGTCACAGACGGCTCAAACGTCAGGGCCTGAAGCACCAGCCCGAGAGTGAAATGAGTGCAGGAGAAGCAGCAGCTGCTCAGGGCTGGGACGCGTGTGCGGAAGGAAGAGCGCGGAGCATCGTGGACTGCTGGGCGGGGCGCCCGCTCAGGACCGTCTGCGGGAGCAGCCTGGGAGCTGGGCACAGCCAGGGGGTGAACTGTGCTTCGGCGTCCACCACACAGCAGTGTCTGCAGGCCGAGCAGGACGACGTGGTGCTGGGAGGAACTGAGGCACGGGCCGGGCAGAGACCGCGACGGAGCTCACACGACCTGGGTCCAGACACAGCTGCCTCCGGAGTCTCACGGCCTCTCTGGGCCCCGACGTTGCTGTTTCTCCCAATGCAGGGCGAGCGCCTGAGCCCTGCACGGAAGACACAAGCTCCAGTTAGGCGCCGTCCCCTCTCTTCCAAGTGTATTTTCTTCAAAACCAAAGCTGCACTGCCTGTCGGCCCACGTGCGGGACTGCGTCAGGGCGTCAGCGGCCAGGGCGCCTGCTGCGGCCCCAGGGACCCTCTCCATCCGGCTCATTTGATTGTCACCTCCTGAAGATGCTGCCTCCTCCTGTCACCCGGCCACACTGAGCCCCCTCACCTGCTGAGCAGAGAAAGTGCTGAGATTTTACAGACACCGGGTCCTACCTGGTTGGGTTGTCGCTGTTTGAAGGTCAACCCTCCAGAGCAAAACCCGGCCCCCACATCCGGCCCACTGGACCCTGGCTGGTGCTGCGTCTCCCCGAAAGCGCACGCAGAGCCTCAGTCCTGGACAGGGAGGCAGGCGCTGCCGCGTCCGCTGTGCGGCCGGCTTTCGGGCATCTGTCAGGACCCTGGCACCGAGGGCGCCTTCCCGGGAAGGTAGAGATGTGGCCGCTCTGAGTCCCCACCAGCACTGTGCTCCGAGGCAGCGATGAGGCGCGCCCTGGTGGCCCAGCGGGTGAGTCGGCCGTCTCTGGCCGGCATAGTCCATGACCCTCCCCGGGCCCGAGTTTGAGACCCAGGGCCGAGGGACGACCAGAGAGCAATTAAATAAAGTCGATGATGTTTCTCCCTCCTCTTCCTGCCTGTCTGCCTTCATTCCTGCTGCACCTGTCCTTTGAGAATAATGAAAACGGTGAGAGGCCAGGGAGCCCCACCCGAGTCCCCGTCTCCCGACACCTTGCTCCTGGCGCTTCGGTTTTCCGGGCCGTCTCCCTGCTGCTCGTCCTTGTCCCATCCGGCGGCTCAGGCCCGAAGCTGCAGCGTCGCTTTAGTCAGAAGAAACTGCCTTGCATTTCAGTTCAGAATCTGTTTTGTCCAAAGGCACCGTGACTGCGGAGCCGGGCACCGTCGTGCAGCCGCTGACGAGACGAAGATCGCCTGGGCTGCCGGAGAACTTCCGGGGACGGGTGCAGATGGGGTCCTGGGGACGGGGGCTGCCCTGGGGGCGCCAGGAGACAGCTGTGGCATTTCAGGACTGTAAACGTGATGCTCTTCCGTCTGGAGCGCCAGCCCGCATGGCCGGTGGGACCCTCCTAACTCATGTCCCGCGAAAACGCAGACGTGCCTTCTGCCCTCGCGGGCCCAGGCTCCACCCGGCCGTGGGTGGGCACCGCGCCGGCCCCGCGGCTCCCCGCAAGACCTCGTGTTCCCGAGTGTCTGGGTCAGAGGGTGACGTGGCTGCGACACAGGCATGAGTGTGGACAGTCACACCTTAGGCGTGGAGAGACCGGGCGGACCCTTCCTCTAAATCCCGAGCCCCCGACAACCCCACTCCAGCCCCCTCTGCTCCCAGGGGCTCGGCCCCCTCTCTGACCCCATAGGTCCACGGCTGTGTCCTCCTGTCCTGTTCTGCAGGTCACGTCGCCTCTTCTGAGACGCCTGCTGGCTGCTCCACCCCTTGGGTCACGAATCGCATGTGGCCTCGTGGAGCCCCGTCCGCCAGTGGTTCTGGCAACACCTGGAGGCAGGGAGGGTAAAAGACATGGCAACGCGGGAGGGCGGGGTCCGTGGACGGAGGGCCGTCTGGCGGCCCCTCTGACCCCCACGCCGCAGGCCATGTGCACCGAGACGGCCCGCTGCTTCCACGCTGGCGGGCGTCCCTGTCCCTTCCGGGCGCGCAGCACAGAACCTCCAGCAGGAAGGCCGGGAGCGACTAGGCCCGCGTCGCCCTGGCCCCCAGGCCCCACCCGCCTCCTCCCGCCCGGGGGCCAGGAGCTGAGCGTCCGGGCCACCCCGGCGCGGGGGCAGAGGGAGGCCGCTCCCAGACGGCGTCGCGGGGGCCGGCCTGACGGTCTCTGTCCCCTTCCAGCTCAGAGCGCACGCCGTGGACATGAACGGAAACAAGGTGGAGAATCCCATCGACCTGTACATCTACGTCATCGACATGAACGACAACCGTCCTGAGTTCCTCAACCAGGTCTACAACGGCTCCGTGGACGAGGGCTCCAAGCCGGGTGAGCGGGCAGCCCCAGGCCGGGAGGCCGCCGTCGGGGAGGGCCAGGGGCTCCCGGGGCGCGGCTGCTGGGCTGACACCGAGCGAAGCCGCTGGGGCGTGACACGGCCCACGGGAAGCACTGAGTCCTGGGAGGCCGCCCATCAGGGAGGTGGCGTGTAGCTGCGCGTGAGGAGTCACAGAGAAGCTCCGGGGTCTGTGCGGGTGCTGGAGGGGACCTGGGACCGGAGAAGACGCGTCAGAGGCTGGGGCAGCGCGGGGTCAGACAGGAGGCGCCGGGGCCAGGCCAGTCCCACCGGACTATGCTGATCTCAAGCACAAGAGGAAGCGAGGAGAGAGCCAGGCGTGCACCCCACTGCCAAGAGGGGGCACCCGCCCCCAAGCAATGGCAGAACCGAGGCCCAAGGGGCAGGCACGTGCCCAGGCCCCGTGGAGCCCCCCTGCTGGCCAGCGCGCCCCAACACCCGCAGAGATGCAGGAGGGTTCAGACGACGCGGGGCAGGCAGACTCGCCCAGGTGCCTCCTGGGCTGGCGCAGGCCTCACGCAGGCGCCCCCGCCCCACACACCCCAGACCGAGAGGAGGGCTGACGTACTCGGAGTGCAGGTGTGTCCTGTTGACCTGAACCTCAGAGTCACCGGGTGCCCGTGTGTAGCTGGCGGCCGTGTCGGGGGCTCTGGACTCGGTCACCGTCACGTCTCCCAGGAGGAGGTTGTCACGGCTCCGTCTCCAGGGGCCGCTGTTTCAACACGGTGAATTGCTCTTCGGTGGATTGTCTCAGAGCGGAGACAGGCCGGAGCAGACCTGACACTGCTTCTGCTGGGACCTCATGCCCACGGCCCGGCAGGCAGGGCAGGCGGGGTGGACTCCCTGAGTCCAGCAGCCGCAGCCCCTCTTCAGCGAGCAGGAGGGAAGCGCCCGGGACCTGGTTTTCTTGCTAACTCGGAAGCAGGTGCTTTCTCCCCAAGACCCAGAAGGCTCTTCAAAGACCCGTGCCTGGACCACAGACAAGTCTCACTCTACAGTGGTCGATAGGAAAGGTCCCCAGGTGTGCAGCTGGCGTTGCTCCTTAGGTTGACAAACGCAGCAGATTGCTGTCTCCTCCCCGGGAATCCGGATCAGCCCTGAAGCCCGGAGAGGAGCCAGCACTCCCGTCTGGGTGCCTCTCAGACTGAGTGCCCACTGCCGGTCGGCCCTGGGGCCCCGGGTCTGTGTCTGGTCCCTGGACGACCCTCGGAGGTGAGGAGACGCGGTTGACCAGCCCGGCGTCGTCTGCCCGCCCTCGCAGGGCCTCCCGCCATCACTGCGGTGGCCCACGGCGATCACTGTCCAGCGAACGGGTCTCAGGGAGGAACGGGGCCGCTTCCCCCAAGGCCTTCCCCCAGCTTTGAAACTAGCCCTAATTTCAAGAGTCCCGGCTAATCGTGCTTAACAGTGACGACACGTGTGCGATGCAGACTTTCCGGAAGAAAGGGAGTCGTGCTGGTCTCACCAGAAAGCGAACCGCAGGTGGGCTTCCCAAGAAAGAAGATTCCGTGGGAGTGACGCGGACGCAGTGCTCAGGGCCCTGGGGCGCGGGTGCAGGGCTTTGTGCCCGCAGCCGCCCGCCAAGCAGCTCACCCCGAGGACGCGCGAGCCGGCGTCCGGGTGGGCGCGCGGGAAGCAGTGGTTTTCCCGTGCACGTGTGCAGGTGTGCGAGGCGTGTGTGCCGTTCTCCCCAGCCTCACCGCACTGTGGACGCCTGTGACCCCACTCACGACAGCACACGTTCCTCCTGCACCTGCCCGCCACCCCCACCCTGAACCCCTGAGCCACCACCGGCCCCTCCACTCTGCCGCCTCCGGGCTGTCGGGCAGGAGGATGCTGACGGCGGCAGTTCCAGGGCTGGCTCCTGTCATCTGTGGTTCTCTGCGCGCACCAGCCTGAGCACACGCGCGTCTGTCCTCTGCAGTCACCCCGAGGCTGCCCCACGCACCCTGTCAGCGCTGAGGGCAGCGCCAGCGCCCCCGCTGAGGGCCACTCGGCCGGGTCCAGGGTGACGCCGTCGTGAGCACAGCTGCTCGTCCCAGCTTCCTGCGGGAGCTAAGTCCTCGTCTCCGGCATCAGTGCCGAGGGCGCGCCAGCTGGCCATGTGGGCAGGGAACGGCGTGCTCTTCCGAGGTGGCCGCGTCCCTGCCCCTGTGGGTCCGCTGCTGCGCCTTCGGGTGGGCGTGCGGCCGTGGATGTTGAGTGAGAACCCAAACGCTCAGTACAGGCCCTCCGTCCGGTGCGCGCCTGCAGCTGCCGTCCCCGCTCTGCTGGCCTTCCCGCTTCCTCGCGGCGTCTGAGCGGGGAGCTGTCATTTTCCCCGCCTGTACACAGACGCCTTTGATGGACCGCGCTCTGGCATCACCAAGAGTGTCCGCGGGCCTCAGCCCCAAAGACGTTCTCCCTCCACGTTCTTCGCTGAGAGTCTCGCAGCCTCACACTCCCGGTTCCCTCGCCCACCCGCTCACCTTACATGGAAACCGTCGTGCCTTCCCGCCCGGCTGCTCGGCTGCTGGTTGTCCATCCACGTATCTGCCCCTCGGCCGACTCCAGCTGTCCGGATGACACCAGACAGTGTGTGCGCTTTCCAGTCACCGTGTCCTCTGGGCCGGGACATCGCCCTGCGTTCCACCCCCCTGGAGGCAGATGGTTGGGTGACGGCCCCCACAGAATGGAACCTGATGGCAATGGGTGTGGCCTGGGCAGGCGGCGGCCACTGGTGGGGAAAGGACCAGAGGGGCCTGGGCCGGCAGTGCTCCCCCGGCCCACTGTGTGTGACCCTCCAAGTCCCCTCGGATGTCCTGTGAGACCCGAGACAACACGGGGACAGGGGCCCTGCCCGGAGTGTCTTCACAGAAGCCAACACCTCCCTGTCCCTGCAGGCGGGTCCATCACAGCTGGCGCAGGCCCTGCCGGGCACCAGAGGACTTATAGCACTGCCGTCGGCCTTTGAACACGGCCCCCGGGGAGATTCCGGCCAGCTGCTCTGCACCCTGACCCGGGGCTCCAGCCCCTCTTCCCGGCCCTCCTGGCTCGCTCCCTCCAAGTCGGTCTGGGCGGGGCCTGCGGGTGCAGATTTGACACACCAGGCGCCGGGCACTGTCCCAGCTCCAGCGCAGCCCAGGAGAAGCAGTGAGTGAGGACACCCAGGCGTCTAGCTCCCACGTCGCCGTTCTTGTCACTGTGCTGACACCACCCTATCTCTGCAGGACACATGTGCCCCCAGGAACCCCACCAAGACGCAGGGCTCGGGTGAGGTGCAGGGTCAGCAGGCGGCGTCTCTGCGGCATCAGCCTCCCGTCTTGCTTCTCTGCACACGGTCCCAGGACCACCGTGCCTCCCCGCTCGCAGCCGTCGTCAGGCAGGAGGAAGGAGACAGGAGGAGAGGGCAATGGGTGGACAGGCGGCTCCCTCAGGAGCAGCTGTGTGGCATGTGAGCTCCCCAGGCTGAGGAGCATGAGCCCCCCACACCCCCACCGGATGACCATCGTCCACCTGAGAACCCAGAAGTACAGAAAGTTGATGTGCATGTGATGGCATGGCCACGCCTGGGCAAAGGCAGAGAAGCAGTGGTCTCAGCCGCCGGAACGAGTCTTTCCTGCCCCAGGGCCTTTGCATGTGCTGTGCCCAAGACCTGGGCATATTCCCCAAGCTGTAACTCCTTTCCTTTTTCAGCCCCCACATCATTCTGCAAATCTGTCTTCCCAGCCCACACAGACGGGAGCCCCCATCAGTGCTTCATGGCTCATTTTCTTGGTTTGAGACCCATGTCCACCACCACTCTGCCACCTGGCAGGCTGGAGACCCCGTGGCTGCCTTCCCGCCATGTTCTAAGCAGGCCAGGACGGGATTTGGAAACGGCCCAGCCTCAGCCTCACTCCAGCGACTCTGGAGCAATAAGCGCTCCTCAGAACCTGTCCGGCCCTGCATCCTGATCCTGGAGCCCAGGCTGTTCAGCACTCGTTCTGCCGGACAGGACATCTGTGCGGGTCTGAGGTCACTACCCATACAGGGGAGGCCTGCAGTGGGCCCGCTTCCCCCAGGCCCTGGGGCCACGAACACAGCAGACAAGTGACCCAGCGTCCATCCTGCTGACACCCCGACGACACCCCACTTCTCAGGAGACAAGCTCAGTGCCCTCAGCATTGCGGTCTCCAGCAGCCGGAGGGAGCGCTGCCCACTCGCGGCGTTTCTCCACCTCCCAGGGAAAGTGGCTCTGCGTTGATTACCTCTTCACTGAAGAGGATCTGGTGGAAATTCCTGCGGTTGCTGACCCTGCTGGCTCGGGGACAGCCCACAAGACAAGTTCTGAAATGACTGTCACTGTGACCGATCAAGCAGCAGAGAAGCCCACGTGCCGCCAGGGAGCCAGAGGCCTGGCTGAAAGGGAGCGTCCCCTGGCGGGCGCATGATGCTATCACTGTGCGCGCAGGCGCCGGAGCTGAGCCTGTGCCATGACGCACAGATGGAGCAGGTACTTGAAAGGCGAAGGAGTATTAAGAATTTAAATCTCCAGCCTCAGTGACTTGAGCAGAAAGCCAATTACGGGCCTGAATTTGTTTTCAAATTCAACTGCAATTTTAAGGCTTGTGGAATTAATCCTGTGAGGCCCTTGGCGGTGCCTGCACCCGACTCCGAGGAAGAGGCCACCCAGCTTGCACCCCTTCACCTGCCTGAGCCATCGACACGGCTGCCTGGGGCCCTGGGCAGAGGCGGCACCCCCTTCAGGAGGAAAGTGGGCTCCCGCGTGGCTGCAGATGAGAGACGTGTTCCCAACATCTTGTAGGAAAGTCAGGCCTGGCCCCAGAGCCAGAGGCAGGGACGGGGCATAACTCCACCTCCAATCCCAGGGCAGCAGGGTGGGGAGGGTCCCAGGCACCAGGGAGCGGGACCATGACGGGGGCGAGGGCTCCGGCCGGTGCCCTCAGGGACTCGGTCAGTGGGCAGAGGAAGTGCAGCCCAGAGCCTGGCCCCAGGCCGGCCTGCAGCCCCGACTCAACCACACCTCCAGCCGGGCACCCGCTCTGCCAGGTCCTGGACTGTTTCAACGGCTGTTCCAGAAACACCTTCGGCTCAGGACTCGGTGACCGGGGTCGGTCACCTGACCACGACTGCTGCCCACGGCCCCTGCCTGATTTTGAGTTTCTGAAGCCAGATCGTGATTTAGGAAAGAAAACATCCCTCTGTGTTTCCTCTGTCGGCATCATTTCTCCTTTTCTTTGCTTTAGTAACATGTTGCTTTCTCGTCTCTGGGGAACCTCTCAGGAGAGAAAATCACAGAACAACCAGTCTTGGGCATCACCTGCCACCCCCGGGCTGCTGGCAGCACCAGTTCCCTGCCCTTCTGGCATCTGTCCTCGTCTGCATGGCTCTCGTGTCCTGAAAGTGGCGGAGCCACTGGCTGGGGCGGCGGGGCTGTGCAGAGCAGGGAGGGGCTGTGGCTTCGGTAAAGCCAGGGAAGAGGGCGAGCAGGGTCAACTCGGGTGACAGGGCTGCGGGGACATGGGGTCAGGGCCTGCAGCCAGGGGGCAGGGGCTCGGGACTGGCCACCTGTTCGTTAGTCAGAGGAAAGCGGAGCGGAACACCGCCCCTCACGGGAGGCTCCCCCTGGAAGAACAACCGGACGAGGACGGGGCCCAGCCTGGGGTCCACCCCTGCAGCCTCTCCTGAGCCAGCGTCTGCGCCCGAGTCCCCAGCTGCAGGCACTGGGCCAGTGGTGGGAGAGCCGTCTGGAGACCGCGCCCCCGGAGCCCCGCTCGCAGGAGCTCCAGTGCAGAAGGGGCGTGACCCCTAGGGTCCCAAACCCGCCGCAGGCCACACGTCCAGGAAACAACCTGCTGCGACAGTTTTCTCAGAGCGCAGCTCCCCGTGTTACTGAGCCTTGTTTGAATCGCCAGAGCTGGGGAAACCGAAAGCCGCCACCAGGCGACTGCGTGGGGGACGTGGAATGCCACTCGGCTGTGGAAACGAGGATGAAACCTGCCATTTGCAATCAGACGCACAGAGGCAGAGGGCTCGTGCAGCGAGCTGTCAGAGAGAGAAGACGGGTGTGGGTGCCCGCAGTCCCTGTGGAGTGTGCAGACGCACAGCGGCAGAGAAACCAGCCCTGGGACACTGGCAGCGGGACCGAGGTCACCAGAGGACAGGGAGGGCGGGACCCAGGCGGGGGGCGCTGTCGGACACGAGGTGGGAGCGGCCTCGCGCCTGCAGAGCTCACTAATCCAGTGACTGCGGTAAACCCACGTTCTCCCGCCCGTGACACTCAGGCCAGCTGGACGCCGCCGCCGCCGTGTCTTCCGTCGTAAACAAGTTGGCGGCCTTGTATTTGATCCCCCACATATTTCTAACCCAATATAGTCCCTGAAATTAAAAAAAAAAAAAAGCAAAGAGCTGGGGCCAGCAAACTGCGGACAAGCCCGCTGCCACTTCTGTGGACTCACGGCCTCCCGCAGCCTCGGCCACACCCCGGGGAGGCCGCGGAGACCCCCCCGGAGAGCCTGGAGCGCTGACCCCGCCCTCTACAGACGTCGTCTGCGGATCCCAGCGTGGGATGCGCGGCCTGGGGTTCAGGACAGCTGCCCTCAGGCCGGGGTCCAGCAGTCACTGTCGGGGTCCGAGCCGGGCCCGCCACTGTGGGCCGGGTTCCCTTCTGCGGGGGGCATGGGCGCACTGCGGTCTGGCAGGTCCGTCCAGTGGGGAGGACACCCTGTCTTCATGCTCCCTCGGCCCCCAAGGCTCAGAGGGGACTCCCTCCCTGCAGGGCACAGCGACCACACCCATCGGTCCCCAGCGACCACTGTGGGGGCTTCCCTGGGGCCCTGACGCTGGCAGGTCAGGGTGACTGTCCCGCCTGCGTCCCATCCCCAGTGACAGAGCGCGTGCTGGCAGTGGATGAGGTTAACGCAGCGCGTTCAGGTGGTCGGGGACTCTGGGCGGGGCCCCGACACGCTGTGCTCCTGCCCCCTCACACCTCCCAGTCTGGGCAGAGTGGGAGGAGCTGGGTTCACGCAGGCCCCCAGCCCCGCTGCACCCCACTGCGCTGAGGGGTGAGTCTGCACAGCGGGAGCCGTCACGCAGGCCTGCTGGGTGGCGGGGGCCTGCAGGGGCCACACAGCTCCGCCTCCTGGATGATCAACCCGCCAGCCCAGCACCTGGGGAGCCGGGGAGCCAGTAAGCCCACACCTCTCCCCCATCACTCTGGTTTCTCTTCCCACCACCCGCTCCACGGCCCCTCCGCCGTCCCGACCCCGCTCCACGGCCCCTCCGCCATCCCACCAGCATCAGGCGTCACTGGTGAGCCCACTCTGCTCACACGTGCCCTGTCCTGGGGTCCCCAGAGAACCTGAGCCTGGGCAGCGCCCCACACAGGCCCTGCAGGCAAACCCCACTCTGCCGGAGGTGGACAGGGGTCAAGCCCTCAATTCGCACGTGGGACAGCCTCACGGTGGTCTGTTTTTTGTTTTGATAAGCAGCTTTAATTCCCAAAAGGGTTTTTGTTTCATTCAATTTAGACGTGTTCGCATGTACCCTTTATATAAACACCAGCAGCGCCTCGGGTGCCGGAAAACCTGCCGTCCCCTGTGGCAGGGTCTCTGGTGACAAATTTGCACTTTTCATTGTCTAAACAGGTCTTGTTCCTTTTTTTTTTAATTTTTTTTAAGGAAAGGCAGAGGCAGGAGTGAAGGCAGCAGGCGGGCAGGCAGAGAGGAGGAAGCAGCACTTTATTTTATTTCTGTTTAGTTGCTCACAGTGGCCTGTCCCCGCCCCCCACCTTACCCAGATCTCGAACCCAGGGGTGTGCGGCCTGTGCGCCTTCGGAGGCAACCGACCCAACCGCTGCTCCCCCAGGATGCGCCCTTTGTTTCACTTTCATTTCCAGAAAGGTTTTCAGTGAGGCAAGAAGCCCGGGTTGTATGTGTTTTTCAGACTGGACTTCTGCCTGGTCCCCAGGATTTCTGTTTGAAACGCCACTTTGTCTGGTCGCTCCAGTAACAGTGTGATGATGCCCTTTGAAAACTCCTCCAGCCCCTCTGAGGGCTGGTGGGCGCCTGGCAGCCCCCGTGACGTGATGGCTGTGATTCTGTCTCCACCCTGCTGGGTGACCACGCCTCTGCGCCCGTGACTTGATATTTTCTGTTGATTTCAGACACTGTTCAGACGGGCTCGCCCCCGGCACTGCCCTTGCCCTGTGTTTCTGCGGGGCTGAGGGCTCCGTCGGGCGCGGGGAGCAGGGAGGCCCGTGTCCCTCGCACGCTGTCCGCGTGCTTGATCGGGGGGCTTTCCATCACGTCCTGCACACCCACTCGCCCGTACACCATTCATGTTCTTCATTTCCGCGACTTCTCGAACCTAAGTTCTATTTCTTTATGGTGCTGTTTCTCCATCCCGTCCTCGTCAGGCCTGGCGCACATCCGCTGACGGGCGGCTGGAGCTCTGAGCCTGGATCTCTTCTCCGGCCCGTCGTCGTCTTTCCCTCTTCGCTCCCGGCAGGGTCTGCCGTCTTGTCACTAATAAAGTAAACTGTCTCCTCGTACCGGGAGGCTGTAAGGAATTCCAGGCTACGTAGGATGCTGACTTTCACCAGAGGGTTCCTTTTGCTCCTGGCAGGGGACAGCTGTCATCTCAGCTCATCCAAGCACGTGGCCTTACAGAGCTGCAAGTCTGTCTCTCGCGGCTGCAGTGTCCCCCAACCGGTGACACCACTGCCTGGGATCCGCATTAGCCGCGATCGACCCGGCCCGAACATACTACATGCAATGAGATGCTGCGCGTGGCAGACACGTTCACACACTGTCTGTTGTGGTGACTGTATTTGCAGCCGGTTCTTGCCGTGGAACAGGAGTGACCCAGCACGTGCCGGGTTGTGGGGTGCCAGGCCTCCGCGGGGCCCCCGGGACCTGTCCCTGCAGAGGAGGGGACGGCTGCACACTCTCTGGTGCCTCTAACGGGCTTCTGTTTCACTGCTGTCCAGTGTCTCTGGCTTTCCTTGGGAGAAATTGGTTCGAAAGAAGCAAGTCCACAATTTGCGACAAACGGAACTTCCTGCGCTCGGTTTATACACTTAGTACCTGGGGAGTCCTGCCGGTAATTGAATTCATACAGTGGGCTTCACACAGACGCTGAGAATGTATCATTGCATGAAGGAAGGCGGGTGTATTAGGAGGAAGTCTTTTTCCCAGAGGGCTCTCAAACACAAAAGTTCTCTATTTTCCTCCTAAAAGACACTTAATAAAGACGTGCGGGATGACGGGTGGTTCTGCAGGGGCCTCAAGTCTCCTCCAGTTACAGCTGTTCCTGCAGAAGCGGTGCACGCCCGCCGGCCTCCACCAGCACCCCTCACTCACCCGGTGCTCCTCCCACCCAGCCCCAACCCAGCACTCACCCCTCACCTGTCGCGCTCACCGGCAGCACCTGTGGCCCATCCTGCGCACCCACCTGCCCACCTGCGGCCAGTCGCCCATCGCGCTGACCCGCCCCTGCCGCGCTGCCTCCTCCCCTGCCTGGGTCTCCCCGCCCCCAGCTGGGGGACGAGGGAGCCGGTGACCCCGAGGGAGCAACGCGAGCAGACCAGCGGCAGTTCCAGGCCTGTCCTCCCCGAGGCCTGCCGGAGGGAGGGAGCAGCCTGTGGCCGCCCTCCCTGTCCGAGCCGCTTCTCTGTGCAGGCACCTACGTGATGACGGTCACGGCCCACGACGCAGACGACAGCACCACGGCCAACGGGATGGTGCGCTACCGGATCGTGACGCAGACCCCGCAGAGCCCGTCCCAGACCATGTTCACCATCAACAGCGAGACGGGGGACGTGGTGACGGTGGCGGCCGGCCTGGACCGCGAGGTGAGGCAGCCGGGCCCCTGTGGCTGGGTGGGAGGGGCCGCCCGCTGGCCCCGCCCCGCCTGGCTGCGGCCCCGCCCCGCTTGACTGGCCCCGCCCCTCCGGCCCCGCCCCGCCTGGCTGCGGCCCCGCCCGCTGGCCCCGCCCCGCCTGGCTGCGGCCCCGCCCCGCTTGACTGGCCCTGCCCCTCAGGCCCCGCCCCGCCTGGCTGCGGGCCCAGCGCCCTCTGCTTGGCCATGAACTGGAGAGCAGGCCCCGGGCGCAGCTCCTGCCGGCGTGGGGGGAGCAGGCCCCAAGGTCACCCCAGCCCTCTGCGGATCCCGCGAGGCCCAGGGCAGGCCCTGCTGGCAGAGGCTGTGGGCCCCGCGTCCCCGACGCCACCACAGCAGGCTGGGTCCGGGGATGCCGCCCTCCGCTCCGGAACCGCCTGGAGCCCTGCCCTGTGTGGTGCGGCGTCCAAACGGTGGGCATCGTGCCCCGGGGTGAAGTGGGGCCAGAGGGGCGCAGTATCGGAGCCAAATGACTACCCGCCGGCCTGGTGCTGCACCTCCGTGGTGCCCCTGCCCGGAACCGCACACGGGAGGACGCGCCTGGGGGTGGAGAGGCTGGGGACACTGCGCACGGAGCTCGGGCCCTACCCACTGACCGAGGCCACCCTGTCCGTCACCTGCCCCGGGTCCCAGAGAGTCATCACCGGCCCCTGCCTGACGCCCCACTGGAGGAGCGTGGCCCCCAAACCCCCAGACTCATCGTCGGCTCCTCCCGCTGGTGGCCCCGGTGGCCCCGCTGTCTGTCCGTCCGTCTCAAACCAGAGGCCACCATCCCAGTGAACCTGCCCCAACACGCTGTCCCCGTCCCCAGGAGCCCTGTGCGGCTGGGAGCTGGTGCGGCCCCCTCGCGGCCTGTGCTCCCGTCTGGGCCCGAGTCCGGACCTCGGACTGGCCCTGCCATGTCCCCACCCTTCAGGCCTCTCCCGGCCAGCCTGTCCAGGCAGCCCTCAGGTGCTGGTGGAGGAATTGTAAACTGGGGCGGGGGGCAGCCTGGCCGTGGGAAGTCGCGTGGAGCCCGGGAGCGGGGTCCAGGCCGCCACCGGTGGCGTGGAGACCATGTTCTCCAAGACCTGCCTGCTGAGCTGCGGGTGGGAGCGGGCCCCACAGAGGGCGCGCCGGTGTCCTCCTGCCTTTGCACTTCAAAGCGGACGGGTCATGATTCAGGGGTTCACAGCAGCACCCTTGTGGGTTGCCTGGCCGCGGGCACTGGCCCAGGACCCTGAGGGGAACAGGCCAGCATCAAGGGGAGGCATTTCAGAGATGACCCAGGCTCACCTGTCCCCAAGGCCCAGACACTGGCTGCTACTCCCCCTCCTCCCCCTGCCCCCTGCCCCTCCGCCTTCGCCCCCTCCCAGCCCACCTCCAGCCAGAAAGACCCCAGCGCCGAAAAGCGGGTCTGGCACGCCCTCTAGTGGAGGCAAGCTGCACGCACAAGCACTTCTACAGCCCGGCACACACAGGCACACGAGACCCTATGTGCATGCAAACATATATGTGAGTGTGCCCGTGACCTGGGTGCACACGGGCACATAAACAGCTCATGGACAACCGTATGCATGCGCCTCTGACGTGACCTGATTCTCTGCCGTGTCTTCTCAGGCAGGAGCTGGCAACTCCCATGTAGGGTGGTGGCAGAGATGACAGACTGAGCAGTGACCTCACGCTGTAGTTAGGTGACGGCTCCCTGCGGCCACCCTCAGCCTCTCCTGCAGCTCAGCCCCAACCCTGCCTCGCTCTCTTCCAGGTAACTGAACCCTTGAAGAAGGGCCTGGCACCAAGGAGCTGTTTCCCGCCCCTCCGGACCGGCTCCAGAGGCCATGAGGGGCGGGGCAGATCCCCCGACTGGTGTTGACTGACAGGTGGAGGGAGGAGCCTGGCCTGGGTAGGAGATGAGTGGGAGCATTGAGACCTGAGCCTCCAGTCCAGGGCGCCCCACGGGCTGCCACATGCCCCAGAGGTGCGCCCACCTGCCCGTTCCCGTCCACGCCCCCAGGTGCTGTCACTGGCGCTGTCCCCGGCTCTCAGCTCGTCCCGCCTCCTCCCACAAGCCTCCCGGGTCGCCCGCCCAGGCTCCCTGAGACGTTCATGGGGTCACTTCAAGGCAGGGGGTGTCTGGCCGGCACAGCCTGGCACTGGCACCTGGGACAGAAACGTCTCTGTAAAAGGCGAGAAGGGCTGCGCGCTGGGGTTTGCAGGCCACGCGACCTGTGACAGGCGCCCGGCTCTGCTGTGGCCGTGAACAGCGCTATGAAAGGGACGGCAGGCACCTCGGCACAAAGCAGACGCTCGGGCCCCATGACTCCCGCAAAGCCCCAGGGCCCCCGCCACCCACCGTGTCCAGAGGCCTTCCCGGCATTCGGTGGCGTGTCTGTCCTCAGAACCCAATCCCGTGAGTCGTTGGGAAACAGACGTGCATTCACCCGGGTGCCTGGCCCTCCCGGGCTCTGGGGACCGTGAAGGACAGCCGTGGCCCCCGGAACACAGTCTGGTGAGGGGCATGGCCAGCAGTCCAAGGCAGACACAGTAATGCCAAACGAGCACGGTGGTCTGAGTCGCAGGCCTGTGATGGGCCTGGCTTACTGGAAGGGCCAGGGGCTCCGTGAGGACGGCAAGTGGGCAAAGATCTGAACGAAAAGGAGGCATTCGGGGCAGAGAAGGGGCGTCCCCACAGCGCATGTGCACAGGCCGAAGCAGGAGGAAGTGTGGAGGGGCCGAGAAAGAGAAGGGCCGCTGTAAGACGGGCGGAGAGTGGCCGGGAGTGGACGAGGAGCAGCGAAACCAGCACCCGAACTCAGCAACCAAAACACACCATTCGCCCGGATCACGGGTCCGTTTCGGCTACTTGAGAAGCTCTGTGCTGCCCACTGGGGTCATTCATGTCTCTCTCACCAGCTGTCAGGTTGGCCTGGGGCTGACCAGTCTGGGAGGGAGGACGCAGCAGAGAGATGCAGGGATGGACGGGCAGATAGCAGATGGTGGATGGACAGATGCAGAAGTACGGGTGGACTGATGGGTGGATGGGTGATGGGGGGATAGAAAGAGCCTGGGACGTGTCTGCTGTCTGTGATTCCTTATGGAGCCCGAGCACACGTCACGGAATCATGTCACTGGGACGGGTCTTTCCCTGAAGCTCTCGGAGCAGTGGTATTTGGGACAGTGTGGAACTTAGAAGGCACTGCGCCAGGTTCCCCTCCACCCGTCCCTAGAGCCCTCCCTCCTCTAACGATCCCAGCAGAGCCGCCTCCAGGCTTGTTCTCGCCTGTCAGCACACCTGTGACCTGCTCGGACCAGGTGTGGAAAGGGGTCTCTGTGCCGATGGCCTCCGGCAGCATGAGGGCAGGCGGGCGTGAGACCCCCGGTGCCTAATGCAACTCACTCGTCCGACGTCTTGCCTTTGAAACACAAGCCCGCGTCCAAACACTCACCGCCCCTTCCACTGCCTTCAGACAGGTGCTCCCTTCCCCCCGGACTTCCGGCCATGAGTGAGCTGGACACGGACTCCTGGGAAACTGGGTCCCTGCACACACGTCCTGGGGTCATCCCCACTGCCCTCCGCCGGGCTCCAGACGGGGCCCTGGAGCTGGAGCCCCAGAGATGCCAACAGCGGAGGCTCCACCGGCCCCCCAGCAGAAGGGCGCCCCCGGGCACGGGGCAGCGCTCGGCCTGTCCAGCACGCCTGGCACATGGGCCCGGCGGCAGCTCCATCTGGAACCCTCCTTGACGGCGCGTGGAGAGGGCCCTCCCCTCAAACCCGCTGTCCTTCCCTTCCAGAAAGTGCAGCAGTACACGGTCATCGTCCAGGCCACGGACATGGAAGGGAACCTCAACTACGGCCTGTCCAACACGGCCACCGCCATTGTCACAGTGACAGACGTGAACGACAACCCCCCGGAGTTCACGGCCAGCACGGTGAGCGCCGCCCCGGCCATGGCCGGGGCTCCGGCGGTGAGGCCGGTGCGAGAGGAGCCGCCGTGGCCGGGTCCTTTGGCATTCGGTGTTGGGGAGGCTCCCAGGCAGAGCGAGCTGGACACCTGTCTCCGGAGCATGCGGCCTGCGGAGGCCAAGGCCTTGGGCTCTGGGCGGGGTGTGCCCAGCGGGGCTGCAGGGCGCCCAGGATAGGCGGGTCTTCGCAGTGGACGGGCCGGCCCTCATGGCCTCCCTTATAGACACCATGCTGGGAGCACACGGAGGGACGGGACCTGCTCCGCCCGGGCTGCTGGGGACACACGTGACGGAGCAGTGCCGGGGGCATCCGGCTTCACTCCGAACGTGCTGAGAGTCGCTGCGGTCCGACCCCGCCCACCAGCAGCGCTGTCTTCCCGACCTGTGAGGGCGCCCTCCACAGGCGCAGGCTGCAGGTGCGGGGCCAGGATGGGCAGAGCAGGGGTCAGCTGGAGATCGAGGGCCTTGGGGTCACCTTCTCCAAGCTGCTACCCCCTGTCGGGCCCCCCCATTGGAGAACCAGGCTGAGAACTTAACGCAGCAGTAGTGACAATGAAGCCATGACCGGCCACAGCCATGGAGCTCAGCCCCGGGCACCGGTCAGCACTTCCCGGCCAGCCCCTGGCCCCCAGATACCCTGGGAGGGTCAGGGTCCAGGACGGAGGGCAGTGCGACTCTGAGAGGCTCAGCCACTTGCCCAAAGCCACGCAGCCTTGAGTGGGAGTGGCTGGGACAGGCCCCAGAAGCCTTCTCTCACTTTGCAGGGAGAAGCCAGGGTGGAGTCGAGACAGAGGGGCACAGCGCCTCCTGGTGGGCACATGTTGGCTGAGGTCCAACCACTGGTGGGGTCAGGGGGCGACGGGCAGGAGAGCCTCAGGACCAGGTCCCAGGGCGCCTGGACACAGGGACAAGGGGAGAGGAATGGAGAAGCCCTGGCGTCAGACCCGGCCGTCCCATCGACTTGCCCTGTGCCGGTGACAGAGCACACACACCGGCACTGAGTCCCCCGGTCGGTGCTGACACGCAGACACGGCAGGAGGTGCCCGGGATCCCCAGCGAGCACCTGAGCAGGCAGCCGGGTGGTCTGTGGTGGCCGAGCGCCGAAGTGGGCCGTCCAGGCGGCCGGAGCCCTCTGCCAAGTCGGGTGGGGGTAGCACACCCCCGCTGAGCCCTGCAGCTGACTCTCCACCGTGAGCCCCACTTCCCCAGGAAACAGCCGCAGGACGCCATAGTCACCCCGAAAACCAGGACGAGGGGAGCCAGGCCGGTGGCTCCAGAGGCACGGTGATGACCCAGGCCCTGGTGTCACCTGCGGAGGATTGCGGGAGCCCCGGGGACTCGAGTGAGATGCCCAGACCTAAGCCAGCCCAGCGTCCCCCCACAGATGGGGTCAGCCCTGCCCACCCCACTCTGGAGAAGGTTCCAGCCGACCAGGAAGGGCAGGTGGCCTACAGACGCCCGTGACCGGGGCGGGGAGCACCGGGCTCCTGAAGAGACAGATCCCCCAAAACAGTGTCCACAGGGCCAGCATGGCCTCCTCTGCCGGGCCCAGAGCAGACACGTCTGCCTGCACCCCGCATGGCCAGGGACCTAGTCTCCACATTATCCGCGTGCGGCTGCGTGCGCGGCGTCCGTGCCCGTGAGCGCGCCCACCCGGGCCCAGGGCCCTCCGGCCCACACAGACGTCCGTTCCGCAGCCTCCGCCTCCTCCGACCACTCCCTCTGCTGGGAAACGTGCGGTTTCCATTTGGCCGATTCAACGCACGGAAAAGCATTTGTTTTCACATACCGATGCCGACCCCGCAGAAAGACCCCCGACGTCCACTCTCGCTCCGCCCTGTGGGTGTCTGTGTGCGCGCCTCTGGGGAGCCCCTCCACACCATCCTTGCTGACCGGCCTCGGGGCGGCTCGGGGTTTGCTCCGGAAGAGCTTCCCACCGCAGAGAGTCGCCCGACCACGGCCCCTGCACACACCCACCCCCGCACCTCCGTGCACGCGCAGACCCTCTGGCCGGCAGCCACGCACACGCATCCCGGGCTGGAGCTCCCGTCTTTCCTAAGTGGTCCCCTCCAGCACGCCACGCTGGGCAGCATCGTGAGCGCCGCTGCCCTTCCCTCTGGTCAAGCCGAGGCCCCGAGGTGAAGCCGGGTCAGTGTGGCCTCCCTCCTGACCTTCAAGAGCCCGTGTGTCTTCTGACCACTTCGAGAGGGGCTGCCACCCCCCAGCCCCGTCCTCTGCCCCCAGCACCACCTCCACTCTTCTGCAGTCTGGCGAGGACTATGCCCCTGCCATGGGCTCCAGCAGATCTCCCCGAAGTGACCGGCGGGAGGACCCCATCCTGCTTGCATGAGGCAGGCACCGCCTCCTCCCCAGGCCCCATGGGGTGACACGTGCCCCGGAGAAGGGGCGGCCAGGATCCCCTGACAGGGGCAGCACCTGCATTCCCCCAACGGGCTGGAACGTGTTCGGGGGCGATGCCAGCCCCGTGGGCACAAGGAGAAAGGATGCGCCCGGCTGGGACCACCCTCCCGCCCCTCCTGGGACTTCCCTTCAAAGACGCCGTCCAGGCCCCCAGACAAGCAGACTCACTGGCCTGACGTCGTCCCAGCGACGGCCTGGCCTCCGCTGCCCCTCCACTGCCCCTCTGCCTGGCGGACCTGGCTGGGGCAGAGCCGGCACGCAGGCCGCTCCTCAGTGCTCCCCGCACCCAGGGCCTCGCAAACCCCGGCTCTTTTAACCCTGAGGATGCGTGGGGGGAGCACCAGGTCCTGGAGATGGACACATGGTGTCATGGGTGTCATCTACCCGGTCAGGGTGGCCCCTGGCACGTCCCAGATGGACAGGCACAGGCAGGGCTGGACACTGCGGGCGGAGGCCAGGCTGCTATTTTTATCTCCTGCGATCAGCGACAATCAGCAGAAGTTAGACTCGTGCAGGCATCCACCTGAGCTGTTCTTCATGCTAATTAGAGCTGTTTTCCTCCCTGGGGTGCGCCCCCACACCCCCGCTGTCACTCACCGCCCAGTGAGAGGGAGGGGTGCTGATTAGGGACTGGTGGCCCCAGGACATGACCTTCACGTCTGCCCCGTGTGCTGTGCGCAGGCCCTGGGCGAGGCCTTGGAGACCCTCCCGGCGCCCCTGCCCACCAGCCCCGCGCCCCTAGCTCCTGCAGCCACCAGGCCCCAGTGCCCCCAGGTCCCTCCTCATCCTGGGACCCCGGACTGACTGCCCTGCACATCAGAAAGTCGTCTGACTATCCCTGACGACGCCACAAGGTGTGGTGGGCTGACCTGCAGAGCAGGGCCTCGCCACCTGCCCTGAACACGCCCCTCTGAGCTGTCTCCTCTCCCGTTGAAAAGGACATCGGCCAGGCCTTTGACAGACAAGCCAGGAAACCAGGGACACACGGTTCAGAGCAGAGCAGCCACCCAGGGGCCGGAGGGAGCGCCCTGGCCTGGGCAGAGCTGTCTCTCCAGACAGAGAAGGTGTCACTGCCCAGCAGGTTCCGGGAGAATGCGAGCACCGGGGGAACAGGGCCTTGCAGAGGTGACCCCTTCGGAGGAAGCCACTGGGGCCCCATCCAGCCCGATGGGCGCGTCCAGAAGAGGAGTCAGGACAGACACCTGCACGTGCAGAGCGGGGTCCGTGGTGACGCAGCAAGGCGGTGGCCGAGGGAGGCGCGGCCTGGCCCCGCGGGGCGGGCTGACCGGTGATACGCCCTTCGTGAACGTGGCCCAGCTAAGACAGGGTGGGCCGGGAGGCGCAGGAGCCGACAGACCCCCACGCGCGGTGTGGCCTCGGGCCACATGGAGATACCACCTGGGCACAGGCCGCTGAAGGCGCACCTGGGCTCCGCGAACGGACGGCGCTGCCCACTCGGCACGGGGTGGCGCTGGGGGCGCTGGGTTCGTTCTCAGCCCCCAGCTGACAGCCCCCGCATCGCTGTTCTGCCCCAAACCCTCACGCGTGCTGCGGGCGCCTCGCAGAGCCAGCGGTCCCTGCCGCGCCGCTCGGGAAGGGGCACTCGAATTCGGGATTACCGCCTCGGCAAGAGCGTCCGTTCCGGCACTCTCAACTCCTCCTTCCCCCGACTTCTGCCTCGGCACCCCACGGGACGAGGGGGAGACTTGCCCTGTGCTGAAAACATGAAAAATTAAATCAGAAACTCATTATGGCGAGGGGAAGTTTAATAAGAAAATCTTAAGCCAGATTTATCAGCTCAAAGCCTGTCTTCACGAGCCTTTATTAAAGGCGCATGAAGTAAAATAGACTCCGAATAAACTTCACCCAGAAGTCTGCACAGTGACTGCTGCTGGCCCGGGGGACCTGGCAGTGGAGGCCCAGCCAGGGCCACACCGAGTCACCACGGGGGTAAGCAGAGCGGAAGCTGCGGCGGGTCAGCAGCCACAGAGCCAGCGCCAGGCGTGTCCCGCTGAGCACAGCCCTTCCGCCCCCACCAGGCCGGGGGCCGTGTGCTGCCTCCTTCTGAGTCAAGTGGTGGCCTGACTGGTTGGTCCAGGGCATCTGCTCCATCGGGGCTGTCGAGAAGGAGGAGAAAGCAAGCTTCTGGAAAATGGGGATGGGAATGCAGAAGGCGCTGGAGGCCCAGTGAGCCCAGCCAATGCCCCGGCGGCTGAAACAGAGAGAACATCATGCCTCATGGGAGCTGAAGAGCCCTAAAGTGTAGACCTCAGACGCGGCTAGATCTGGGTTCCGGAGTCGCCAGGACCTCCCCGGAGCCAGTTTCTCCGCTGGTCTTGTTCCCAGGCAGCAGCCCCACCTCCACCCTGCACCCTCAACCTCTGGTCAGTCCTCCCCGAGTGCTGCCTCCTGGCTGCCCCAGACTCCACCTGGCCAGCAACTCACCACCCTCATACCTGTCCGTGAAAGGGGTTTGGCCTCTCTGGGGGCCCCGAGAAGTCGAAACAGGTGTCTCGCTGCGGATCCCTCTCTGCCCAGGAGCAGGAGCAGGAAAACGCGGCCAGTCGGGCACCATTATACAAATAACAGCCGACAGCCACCTTCACTCTGGGTTTTTCTGGGCACGGTCTTGAGTCCAGAAGATAAGACCCATATGGCCGTCCCCGGTCCCCCCAAGGGGCACTGAGGGGTGCGGTGCCCGCCGAGCACCTGGCATCCAAGGCAGGACCCTTGTCTGTCTCTCCAGGCGAGGGTCCAGAGCCTCCGCCCGCGGTCCTTTGGACGTGCACCTACGGGCCTGGCCCTGGAGCTGAGTCCACTGGCCACAAACCCAGAGGCACGGAGCTCCTGCCGGTGCTCTCCTGGTGTCCTGTGTCGGTGTGGGGCCGGCGGAGGTCCCGGGCTGTGCTCAGTGCCGGGAAGGCGCTCCCAGCGGGATGTGACGTCACGTCTGTCCGGGGCTGAACGGTGCCTTCAGCTGCAGCCCCCATGCTGGCGCAGGCCAGGCCCCCCAGCTGTAGCCGGGCCCCCTGCGGGGTGGGTGCTGCCCTTCCCAGAGTTGGGGAAACCAGGCAGGCGCGAGGAGACCCCCAAGGATAACGGATGGAGCAGATCGCCAGACACTGCCAGGTCTGTCCCCCGACTCCACCTCCCTTCCTGACACCTCAGCCTCGGTACTGGGTCCAGGACACCCAGGGAGATGCCGGCGGCTCCTGGCGGCTCCCGTGTGGCCAGACACTTGGGGAGTCTCAGCTGGCACTGCAGCCCTTCCCTCGGGGCACCCTGTTTCCTTAGCCTCTCCTGCCTGTCCCCCGTCTGTAAGCAGGGTGGGAGCGGGGTTGCCGGAGAAGCCCAGACTGGCGCCGGGAGCACCCAATGGCCCGTCCTGGCTGGTGCCACTGCCGAGGACTCACACCCAGACCCTGCGGTGTGTCCAAACTCCGCCACAGGTTTTGTGGCTCAAAAGCAGTGACAGGACCACACAACATGCACTGAAAGCTCGTGTGTGCACATGTGTGCAGGGGTGTGTGC
>RJWH01006959.1:0-10676 GCA_004363575.1 Solenodon paradoxus | reverse complement strand
TGTCACCACGGACGTGGGCAGCTGGGGGCCGAGCCCACCCTAGGCCGGGCGCGCGCCCCGCTCCGCAGCCCCAGCAGAGCGCTGACGCCGCCTCCCTGCCTGGCGCAGTTCGCAGGGGAAGTCCCCGAAAACAGGGTGGAGACGGTGGTCGCCAACCTGACGGTGCTGGACCGCGATCAGCCGCACTCGCCAAACTGGAACGCCGTCTACCGCGTCATCAGCGGGGATCCCTCAGGCCACTTCAGCGTCCGCACGGACCCTGTCACCAACGAGGGCCGGGTCACCGTGGTGAAGGTGGGTGCTCGCTCTCCTCTGCCAGGATCCCCACGCCCGGGGCCGGCGGACACGGGTTCAGCGCTGCCCCCACACCCAGGGCCAAGGAGTGGCACGGCCGCAGGGCAGGCCTCCCCCCAGGCTCCCCACCGGAATGACTGCCCTGCCATCTGCTGACCCGGAGGTGATCCGGCAGCCGCGTTTCCTCCTTGCAGGGAGGCCTGCGGGGCTGGGCTCTGCAGGACCTCTTTCCCGAGCTGAGGCCTCTGCTCTCCTTCCCTGCATTCTCTCTCCATCTCAGAGGTGAGCTGGGAGTGTTCCCTGTTTCTCCTCCCTGGGACCGTCTGAGACTGCCGTCATCCAGCCTCGGTGGCTGACGGGCCGCCACTATGCGACCAGTGGTCATCATAGGTCTGGTTCTCACATTTGCTTGTTGGTGTGTGTGTGTGTGTGTGTGTGTGTGTGTGTGTGTGTGTGTGTGTGTGTGTGTGTTTTCTCATGGGAATAAGATAGATGTGCAATTGCTGGTTCCATTTCTTCAGGAGTTTCTTCATGGCTTTTAGAAGTGTTTGTCTCTCTGCGCTTCCTAGCTGACTTACACGAGCCTGCAATTGGAGTAGCAGGGACTCAGAGCTCTGCCCTAAGTCTTCTGCACTCACAGCTTGGTCCCCTGGGAGGTCAGATGGGGAGCGACGTGACTGCAGTCACCAGTCGTTCACAACTCAGTATGAAGCCGGGTGGTGCAGGAGTGAGAAGAGAACAAGAGAGCATCGGCTGTGGCAGAGAAAAGACGAGGAGCAGAAAGGTGATAAGATGTGCATATCACCTATACAGTAGAAGAAAACAAGCTTAACATGGGTTGTATCACTGAGAAACTGTAGTCATTGGCCAGCAGCAGAGACTTAACCACCAGCGTTTCAAAAATGGAAGCTTGATTTTCTTCTTGGAGGAAGCCTGAGGCCAACACGGCAGCTCCACGTGGACTGACCCCGCTGTCTCTTTTCTCTGCTCTGCAAGACTGCCATCCTCTAATTCGCCTCACGGCCCAAAGTGGCTGCTGGAGCTCTAGCCATTGCAAGAATTTTCCAGGCAGTAAAAGCAAGAAAGAAGAATGACTTGCCCTTCATCAAGAAGGAAGTTTCAGGACCTTTGTTCGCGTCTTAGGGACTTTTCAGTCAGGTGGCCATGTGGTCATTCTTAGCTGCAGAGGAGACTGACAACAGGGACATTTCTCAAACATCTGCTGCTGGGAGAGAACGCGGCCAACTGACAGGAAACTGCTGTCAGCTCCCCCGCAGGGGAGGAAAGCAGGGTTTTTCCCAGGACTTTGATTCTTTTCTCCCAAATAATCTGTTTCCCTCCCTCAGGCGTCAGTTTTCCAGCCCACCTGCTGGAAGCAGCTCAGCCGAAAAACCTTGGTCAGTCCCTTACCATCTTCACTTTCTTCATGAAAACCTTCAGACATGCAGAGCAGCAGAGACACAGAACGTGGCCTCCCACAGAGCCACTGCCCGACTTAACAAGGACTGACGTTACTACATTTTCCAGGGGGTTTTTTTTGCTAAAATATTTGAAAGCAAATTATTACATCTTGACATTTCGATGGTAATACATCATTTCAAAGTTAAAAAATGAGGGTTTTTCACACGACCCCCAAAGAAATGTGCAGTGTCGTCCGGGATCCCACCAGCATCCAGTTTCCCAGCTGTGTCCGAAAGGCCTTTCTCAGCGGCTTCAGTTCAGCCAGGAGCCCGGAAGGTGTGCGCTGTGCTTCTCTTGTCCGTTTCTTGGGTCTCTTTTTGCCTGTACTTGTGTCCTGACCTGCTGAAAATCCAGCTGCCCCGTGGACTGTTCCAGGAAGGCGGTTTTGTCTGTCGACTTCCTCCCGGCTTCCCTCCAGCTCGCTCCTCTGTGTCCTGTATTTCACATTAGCTGGAAGTTACAACTAAGACGCCACTAGTTTGAAGCGCACATTTTGATCAGGCTCTGGGGCAGCAACATCCACACCGCTGTCCCCAGGGCCGAGGGGATGTCTGTGGGCCGTTTCCTGGACCCTCACCCCCCTGCGCCCCTCTTCCCGCCTGGGCCTCTGAGGCTCACCGTGAGCACAGGAGCCTATGCTTTGCGTCGACATAGTCGTGGATCCCAGCCGTGCTGGCCAGATGACCTCTGTCACGGTCTCCCGCCCGCTCCGGGCCAGGCAGGGGCTGGCGTACTGCAGGCCACTCGCCAGCCGGCAGCGCCTTTTCGGCACCACTCAGCTTCTCTCTCGCTGCCTGCGGCCGTGTCCTCACCTGCTCTCGGCAGCCCCGCGCCTGCAGGAGTCGTGCAGGGACACCCCAGCTGTCCCCATGCAGGCTTATTGCCTCACCCTGCGGGGCCACATCCCCTCAGGTGCAGACCCTCGCCGCTGAGCAAAGGGTCACTGTCACATCCGGGGCACCCAGCCGGAGCAGAGCACGTGCCCAGCCACCCTAATTGAAACTGTTGGAGCAAATTACCTATTGATTTCTCCATTACAAATGTGTTTTATTTTACCCTCCTATGGGCTTTTATTGGCCATAATAGTCTTTCTGGATGGCGTCCTCACTCAGGCTGGTGACACAATTCTTAATGCCTGACATGCAGCATTATTCCTGTCCTCAGGGTCACACACAGCCCAATAAATATGGGAGCGAGATCACGTCCCTCATCCGAGACCACCAGGGCCTCAGGAAGCCCCAGACAGGCCCAGCCTGGCGCGGCGGGGAGGGACGGACGCGCGTCCCCCAAGGTGGGGCCCTAGCGCAGGCCGTGCGAGCGGGGACAGGCTGGGGCGGCTCCCGGCTGCTGTCCTCAGTCCCTGTGACTCTTTCCGGCCAGGTGTTCTGCGTGGGTGCCCGTTACACCTGCGACAGCTCGGACCCTGGAGGGTCCTGCAGGGTCACCCCTGTAGTTGCCAGGCCCCGCCCATAGACACGCCCCCAAGCCACGCCCCGTGCTGTGCTGTTGACGCGATGGGGCGTCCACGCGCCCCTGCTCCCCAGGCACCCGCATGGAGCCGACCCCAAGGTGCCGGCGGAGCTCGGCCTGCGCTGGGCGTGGAGGAGCCGAGACGGGAGATGCTTCCCCAGCCTAGGGACTCGAGGAGGCAGAGGGCACGTGGCACAGCCCGAGGGGCTCCGTGTCCCCGGGGCAAGGGAGTGGCAGGGAGACCAACGCCTGAGAGGTCCTGGGGGCAGTGGGGGAATGGAGCCTCCGCCCCGGACGCCGTTCTCTGCCGGTGCTCACGCCGCCCGGCTGTTTCTTCCAGCTGCGCCTCCTCCTTTGGACGGATCCCCTGATTTGCAGCAGCAGCCGGGAAGCCACAGGCTCGGGCGTCAGGTCTTGATTCCTGAGACTGGCAGAGGCAGGGGACGAGCTGCAGCGGTTCCCATCCGAGGGGGACAGGCCTCTCAGAAGCAGCGTGTGTGCTCTCCACCAGGAAGGTTCCCGTCAAGCGCTGCCCGAAGTTAGAGACCCAGCGGGCCTACCTGTCAGCCACTCAGCTCCCACGGCTGCCGGAGGGTTGCTTCCTCTGATTTTTGCTGAGATGTTTTCAGCCCCAAACCTCTTGATCCCCCACCCCGAACGTCTCAGCACCCACGGCCTAACAGCCACACCGCTGCCAACAGAGTAGGCGTTTCTGCACCGTCACCCAGGAAGACTCCACTCGGTGTCCATTCGTTTTCCAAACCTCCCTCCCGTCTGGATGCAAGTGTCCCTGGGTTGCGTTTGGTTGTAGCGTCTCCTTGTTTTTTGAACTGAAAGGTGCCGCGGGAAGGAGGGCAGGCAGGACCAGAGAGGAGGATGCACTTTATTTAGTTGCTGGTCTGCCGTTCCCCCAGGAGCTGGGGGTGGAGGTGCATGGCCTGCTCCACCAGGGCGCGCCCGCGAGCAAAGCGTTTCTGACCGTCCAGCGGCCTGTGGTCTCATCTGCGCTGGGTGGACAGGTGGTGTCAAACCAGCGAAGCGTCTTCTCTCATGGTCTGGAGGCCAGAGTGGGGCTCGGGCTCTGACACCTCGAGACCCTGCTGCCTCCCCACTGCCTCTGTCCTGGGTTCTCGAGCGTCCCCATCTCCGTCCTGCGGCCGGCTCCTGCCACTGCCCCCTCTGTCCCCACAAGGCCAGTCCTGTCCTTACTGATGAGGGGCCAGTCCTTTATTTGGGGCCACCCTCGTCCAGGGCGCCCTCACCTCAGACGTCCCACCCAACTGCCGCGACCCCGTTCCCAGGCCAGCGCAGTCGCAGTTCTGCGTGGCCCCGGCTCCGGGCTGCGCCACTTTGGCTCCCAGTGAGCCCCATGTGTGGCCCACGCCACACGGCTTTCACGGGCCCGGCTGCAGGGGTGACGCTCCAGCCGGCAGGAGCTGTGGTCCCCGAGGCGCCATCCCCAGGGGCAGGGGGCCTTCACCCCAAACTGCCTCCACCTATTGGCCTGGAAGCCAAAGGGGAGGGACCAGGAGACAGGCCCCTGGGACCGGACCAGCCTTCCGATCACAGCGCCTGCCATCCTGTGGCCCCCAACCCAGTGAGGACCCCCGTGCCAGCCGTCCCCCATATGCCATGACCCCATTCCCCGCCCCTGCCCCTGCGTGTCCCCGTCCTCTGTGCACCCCTATATCCCCCTCCACCCCGTGACCCCCATGCCCCGCATGAACCCGTCCTCCCGTCCTGCCCGTGACCGTGCCCCACGCCGCCACCGCCCCCGTGCTCCCTGCAGGCGGTGGACTACGAGCTGAACAGAGCCTTCATGCTGACCGTGATGGTGGCCAACCAGGCGCCACTGGCCAGCGGGATCCAGATGTCCTTCCAGTCCACGGCGGGGGTGACCATCTCGGTCGTGGACGTCAACGAGGCCCCCTCCTTCCCCTCCAACCGCAAGCTGGTGCGCCTGGAGGAGGGCGCAGCCCCCGGCACTGTTCTGACCACCTTCTCGGCTGTGGACCCTGACCGCTTCATGCAGCAGGCCGTGAGGTGGGCGGCGGCCCGGGCTCCCGTGCGGCGCGGAGCCACCAACCCCGGGCAGTGAGCGTCCCCCCGCGGGGAGCCCAGGAAGAAGCCCCGCCCAGGACCGAGGACCCACCTGACGGGCAGCGCGGGTGTCGGCCGTGGGAGGGAAAGGCCGAGACGGGTGTCGGGCGGGGCCCCGTCCCCTGGGTTCCTTGGCAGCCCCGTGCGCACCTGCCTCTGGGGTCCTCGTGTGGATAAGTGGCCACGGCGGGCCCAGGGGACGCGCTCAGCCCCAGCCTCTCACATCCCCGCAGGTACTCAAAGCTCTCTGACCCGGCCAACTGGCTGCACGTCAACGCCACCAACGGGCAGATCACCACGGCAGCGGTGCTGGACCGCGAGTCCCTCTACATCAAGAACAACGTCTACGAGGCCACCTTCCTGGCGGCCGACAACGGTGCGGCCAGGCGAAGGGGACCTGCACCCGTGGGCCAGGCTGAGGGCCCAGGGGCCTGGACAGGGGCTGGGCCGGGAGGGTGAGGGAGGGTGAGGGGAGCTGGGCAGATGAGGGGGCGGGGCCCGCAGGCCGCGGGAAACAGTTCCAGGCCCAGGGCCCCGGGGCCCGTGGAGCCGGAGCCCGGACCGTCCAGCCGGCTGAGCTCTCAGGACGAGGGTGTGGGTGGAGAGAAGACTGGACCCAGAGGCCTGATCTGTCTGTGCCTCAGTTTCCGCCTTGGCAAAGCGGGGATACACCTACCCCCGCAGGAAGTAAGCATGTCAGAGCCGGGACCAGGCCTGGTCAGCACTCGACCTGTGCTCCCCTCACGCACTCTGGTCTACACACAAGCAGAGCCCTCCCCTGCATGGCGGACACACCAGGGCCCGTGTGTCAGCTGGGTCCAGGTCCACGAGATCTAGGGTTTCCTCCCTCCCACGAGAAAGAAGGTTGGAGGCAGGCAGTCTGGCCCACTCCATCCTCAGGGAGCCACAGCGTGGTCCAGAAGGGCTGCTGCTGCACCGACCATCACAGCCACATGCAGGCAAAGAGAAGGGGTGACGAGGAGGGCGCGGGCAGAACCCTGCACTGCAGTGTCCCCATCGCAGCTCAGAGTCGTAATCACGCAGCCACATCTCACTGCAAGGGACGCTGAGAAACAGTCTTCTCGCTGGGCGGGAGTGGTCCTGGAAAAAAGTTGGGGGGCCCAGACTTTTATTAAAGAGAAAGAGGAAATGGTTGCTGGGGACACCTCCACCCTGTCTACCCCTGGGAGTCAGGTAAGAACGAGCACCAGGCCATCGGGGAACGAGCAGAGCTGAAGAGCATGTCGGCCGTCCGCTGGGCACCCGCTCTCCAGAGCTGACCAGGACCGAGGCCTGTGGACCAGGACAGGCCAGGGGGCGGCGGGTTGGAGGGGTGTCTCAGAGTTGGGGTAGCGTCCTGCCGAGGCCCTGGAGCAGGTCCTAGGAAGAGCTGTGTCCCGAGAGTAGCGGCCCCCTCCCGCCTCCCCACCCACAGGGTCCTCTCAGGCGCCTGCGTGACAGGTGCTGGGCCCTGGTGCCGGAAACGTCTCTGCCAGCACCTCCGGTACCAGTTAGAGACTCTATAGCCATAGAGAGACCCCAAGGGTAGAGGGACTGCGTGGACCCTGGGAGGGGCGTGGACACCGCGGGTGTGGACACAGAGGGGCATGGTCACCGGGGCGGGAGTTGACCCCGGGCTAGGAGAATCTGGGTGGCGTCTCTGGCCCGCGTGGTGTCACCGTTACCGTCCATTCATCAAGGCGCCCTGACAAGGGTTTCGCTGCGTGTTCTGAAGACCAGAGATGCAGCAGGACCCCTGTCATGCTCGCCTGCCCCGGTGAAGAGCCGGTGCTGCCTGCCGTCGGGGTCGGAGCCGGACGAAAGGCAGAGCTGTGCTCAGAATCTGCAGTCCCTCTGGGCCAGGCACGGCTGTCCCGACACTGGCCCCTGTGCTGTCCACCAGCCCCTGGGCCGAGAGAGGGTGGACGAGGGAGACGTGCCCGTGGAGCCCAGAGGGCGTGGCAGGCACCCCTCCACCGGGGTGGCAGAAGCAGGGACACTGCTGAGACCAGCTGGGGGCACCAGTCCAAAGGGGCAGCTCTGGGTGGTGAGAGGCATCTGGGCGGGGCCAGGAAAGGAGCCCCAGGGACCCCGCGGGAGAGCAGGAGAGATGGGGAGGCAGGTGCCCCTCCCGGGCCCAGAGTGTCTGAATGTGGCTCGAGCAGAGCGCGCTGTCCGTCCGCTGCAGCCGTGCAGCGTGAGCGCCGTGGTCCTGTGTGTCCCCGTGCGCGCCCTGGGGCTGGGTGTGGCTGCCCCAGGTGCCCGCTGGCGTCTGCCACGCGTGTGCAGTTGGTGGTCTGCCCAGTGCAGGGAGTCAGGCTGCTCGACAGCCGTGGTGGGGCCGTGGTCGCCCCGCGTGACTGAGTCAGGCGCAGCGCGTCACTGCCTGGTCGGGGAGCACGGGAGGGACCTGCGTGCCACCCCAGCTCTGTCCTGCAGGCATCCCCCCGGCCAGCGGCACCGGCACCCTCCAGATCTACCTCATTGACATCAACGACAATGCCCCGGAGCTGCTGCCCCAGGAGGGCCAGATCTGCGAGCGGCCCGGCCTCGGCGCCATCAACATCACCGCGGCCGACGCCGACATCGACCCCAACGTGGGCCCCTACGTCTTTGAGCTGCCCTTCGTCCCGGCCGCCGTGCGGAGGAATTGGACCATCGCGCGACTGAACGGTGAGCCGCGGGCAACCGATGGCCACCTGCGCCCGGCCCAGCGCCCCTGCCCGGCCGGTGTCCGCAGCTTTCACATCTAACGCCCTCGCGCCTCTTGACAGTAGCGCAGCATTTTCCGTTGACTTATTGGCTAGTTTTTGCTGCTTCTGTAAACTGTCCCTTGTCCTTTCCTACTTGTCAGGTCTTTTTGCTCACTGACCTGGTGAGTGGTTGTGACTCAGGGACTTGACTCCTCATCCTCCCCGCTGCCAGGCTTTTCCTTGAGTTGCTGCTCTTTTAGCTTCACTGTGTGAGGCAGTGTGCCCGTGTGTTGTGTGCCCCATGCCACATGTGTCCACCTGTGTCCATGTGTGTCCACGTGTGTGTCCACGTGTGTCCACGTGTGTGTCCACCTGTGTCCACATGTGTGTCCACCTGTGTGTCCACCTGTGTCTGCCTGTGTGTCTGCGTGTGTGTCCGCCTGTGTCTACGTGTGTGTCTGAGTGTGTCCGCGTGTGTCCACCTGTGTCCACGTGTGCGCCACGTGTGTGTCCACCTGTGTCCACGTGTGCACCACGTGTGTGTCCACCTATGTCCACGTGTGTGTCCACCTGTGTGTCCACGTGTGTCCACGTGTGTGTCCACCTGTGTCCGCCTGTGTGTCTGCGTGTGTGTCCACATGGTGTGCTGCCAGGCTGTCTCCGGTCAGAAGGCGCTGCGCTCACCAAGCAGGCCGCTGTCCTTCTGCTGCAGGCGACTACGCCCAGCTCAGCCTGCGCTCCCTGTACCTGGAGGCCGGGATGTATGACGTCCCTGTGGTCGTCACGGACTCCGGGAACCCGCCCCTTTCCAACACGTCCATCATCAAGGTCAAGGTGTGCCCGTGTGACGAGAACGGCGACTGCACCACCGTGGGCGCCATCGCGGCAGCAGGACTGGGCACGGGCGCCATCGTGGCCATCCTCATCTGCATCGTCATCTTGCTGAGTGAGTGCGGTGCTGGAGCAGGGGCAGTGCGGCCACCCGGTGCCCTCCCTCCCGCCCCGCCCCCAGGACCTCCCTCCCGCCCCGCCCCGCCCCCGGGACCTCTCTGCTCCCCACCCCGCACCATCCCCACCGCCCTCCCGCCCCAGCGCCCCCTGGCCACCGCTGACGGGAGGGGACGCCTGGATGACGTCTCAGGCCCACTGCAGCAGGAGTGTGAGCGCTGCACTCAGCACACGTGTGCGCTGGCTCACCCGCCCCGCACGGCACACACAGGTGTGCACACACGCGAGCACAGCACGCGCGTCCACAGGGACGAGCACGCACGTGTGCCCGGTGTGTGCCCGTGACAGCCGCCTGGGTGTGGGTGCCCCTGCACTCACGTGCTTCCACCCGCGGGGCGCACACACCTGCAGGCCGGCCCCGCAAGACACGCACATCCCCGCACGCATCTCCGGGCCAGGCCGGCGCTCTCTGCGCTCACGGGCTCCCTCGCCCGCAGCCATGGTGCTTCTGTTCGTGGTGTGGATGCGGCGGCGGGAGAGGGAGCGCCACACCAAGCAGCTGCTCATTGACCCTGAGGATGACGTGCGGGATAACATCCTCAAGTACGACGAGGAGGGCGGCGGCGAGGAGGACCAGGTGCGCCCAGCGAGCGGGGCACCGCCTGGCGGGGCGGCCGCGGGAGGGTGCGGGCCCAGCCGCCGGGCTGGAGGCCAGTGGTCACCGCAGCGCCTGCGGGGGCTCGGCCCCTCCTACCCCCTGAGCGGAGACCCCGCAGCCGACCAAGACGGCTGTCCCAGCTCCGGGCTCACGCAGCAGTGGGCGGGGAACACAGGAGGCTAGCCCGGGACGGGCGCAGGGGGAGCGCAGGACCTGCAGGACCGCGGGTGTGTGCGGAGCTGGTCACAGGCAGGTCGCCGGCAGGACGAGGGCGGATGCTCGGCCCGTTGGTGCCTGCCCCCTCGGGCTCCCCTGACTCCGCTCGCCCGCAGGACTATGACCTCAGCCAGCTGCAGCAGCCGGAGGCCATGGAGCACGCCCTGAGCAAGGGCCCCGGGGTGCGGCGGGTGGACGAGCGGCCGGTGGGCGCTGAGCCCCAGTACCCTGTCAGGCCTGTGGTGCCCCACCCGGGAGACATTGGCGACTTCATCAGTGAGGTGGGTACCCTGGGCCTTGCCGCCGGCACTGAGACCCACAGACACACACGCCAGGAGCCCATGTCCAGTGGCCAGGGCGGGACAGGGACAAACTCTGCCCCGGGTGACTGGATGCGGCCAGCGGGCCAGAGGGTGCCAAGCCTCTCCCTGCTCTGAGGAAGCACAGCCTGTCCTGCACAGGGCCCAATAACCTACAGAATAGAAGTGAAGAAATTTCTCAGAGCATTCCCCCAAACAGCGTGTCCCAGGCTGCAGATGAAACTTCAGTGACTCCCAGAAACTGATGCTGCTTCAAAACACTTACTGTCTACCATGTGATAAGATTTAGAACCCAGAAACCCACCCACATCTTACTTTTAAGTTACGCTTAGAGCAAAAGTGAAAATGGAGCTGACAAACCCATCGGTACTGAATAGTAATGATTTCCCTGCTCCAAGGCAGGGCTGGGCCAACGCAGCACTCAGAGGGAAATGCATAGTCTTAAGGACAGCAATAGAAAATTAGAGAGAGGGTGGCTGGGCCTGAAGCTTGGCCTGCAGCGGCGACCACACGGGG
>RJWH01006958.1:25842-46796 GCA_004363575.1 Solenodon paradoxus | reverse complement strand
GGGGGGGCTCACGGGGTGTGTGTGTTGTCTTCAGGCCTCAGGAGCCTGGGCCTACAGAGCCTGCAGGCGGGTGGCCTCGACAGTCCAGCCCGGGTCTGGCGCGGTCAAGGGGCAGCCTGTGCAGCTCACAGGCTGAATGGGTGAAAAGGCCCTGAGGCAGTGGGCACCGAGCAGGGCACAAGGCCTGCAAGCAGGGCAGCCCTGGGCAGTGGACCAGGAGTCCCATCGTGGCCAGAGGTCTCCAGACTGTTCCCAACTCTGCTTCCTTGGGCCCCTCCGTCCCTGTCCAGAGAGAATTCTGCCTCAGCCAACCCCTGCCCTGATCCGGCTCCCTCTCCAGAGCAGACGTCCCAGGGTCCCAAACCGTGGGATTCTGCAGTGAGGCCCAGGGCCCAGAAGCTGGGTGTCCTGTGCTGAGGCTGCGGGCCCCCATCCTGTCACTCAGTGTCTTGATGTTTAGCTCACTCATGGAGGAAAGAAACGAGCACCCCTGGTGCCCACACTGAGGAGAGGTCACTGGGAATGAAGGTGACGCCCCATGCCCACAGCCCCCAGAATACAGGCGACCTGGCAAGCAGCCACCGGTCAGCCCTGCTGGGTGAGGGACAGAGCCTGGCCTGTGGTCCTGTTCTCCCCGTGGGTGGGCTGGGGGCCTGCGAGACGTGGAATGCTGTGGGGGCGGTGGGTGCTGTCCTCAGGACACCGCAGGCTCCCCATCTGGCTGGGTCGTCAGAGGCCTTTGCCCCGGTGCCAGGTCCTGCCGCGGCTGCCCAGGCGCCGGGCAGACGCAGCCCAAGCGGGCTCTGTGGTCACTGCAGTCACTGCACTAGCAGCTGTCCGGTAACAAGAAGTGTTCATGGGCAGGGGTTGCCCAACGTGTCGCGGCTGAAGAGGACTTTCCCCTTGGCCTGGTGCCTTTGGAGCCAGGCCTCCCCAGACCCTGAGAAGCCCCCCTGCAGTTCTTTCTACTTTGGGGGCCTCACAGGCAACTCCCCTCCACTCGCCTGACTGGGTCTCCAGGAGACCCTCAGTGGCTGCGTCCTGCAGTGACACTAGGGGGGCCAGAGGCATCCTGTCCAGCGTCCTCGGCCTGCTCTGGGCGGGGGCTCTGGCCTGGGGCCTGGGCAGTGCGATCTTGGTTCGGAGATTCCCTCAGGCTCTTTCACAGGAGCGTGTGGTTTAGGGGGCTGTCTGCTCTGCAGCTCGAGGGGAAGAGAAGCGCCGTGTGAGCAGGCAGAGCAGAACTGCCCCGGTGCCAGGAGGAGTCGGCTCTGCAGGACGGCGGTGCGCGTCACCCGGCCTCCAGGGCCCTGACAAGTGCTGCTCATCGCGACACTGACCTTGAGAGAGCTGGAACGCGCGTCGGACATAAACGCGGGGTGTGCAAGCGTGGTGAGTAACTGCGAGCGTCCAGAGCTGCACTCAGCCGCCACCGGGCGGCAGCAGACAGGCCCCGCGGGCTGCCCTAGTCCAGCATGGACGCTGAGCCCCTGGCGCCCCTGCAGGGCCCCGAAGCCTTCTCTCCCGACGGCGACGCCCACATGCTCCAGGGAGACTGTCTCCATGGGCGCACAGAGCTCCGCAGAGGTGGAGCGAGCCAACTCCGGGGCGAGCAGGGGCTGTGCCTCTTGCCAGGAGCGCCGCCTCTGTCGCTGCCTGGGCGCCGTACTCCTGGCCTCCAGGCTGGGGACACCACCTCCCGGTGGGTGACGCATTCACCTGTCACCTGTGACGCACCAGTGTGGCCGCCGCCCACAGCTGACACCGTGCGGAGCAGCGGGCGGCGGAGTCTGGACGCCCTGACTTCAGCTCAGCCGACCAGCATCACGACCTCCCACGTGACAGCCCTGCGAGACCTGATCGATAACTCCCAGCGTCTGACCTTCCCAGCTTCTGCGTAGCCAGTGACGCCGTCCCACTGCTGGGGGCAACCGAGGCGCGGGGCGAGGTGCCCGAGACCCACCTCCGGAGCCGGGGGTCAGTTAGTGGCCCTGGCCCGGGGCCCGCGCTCTCCCCACCACCTCCTCTCGGGGCTCGCACAGAACAGGGTTTTGCGCTTTAACAAACCTGGGACCCACCTGCCTGCCGCCAGGAGAGGCCGAGCTGCCTTCCCACGCCGCTGTGCCCCGCCCGGGGAGGGCTGTCGGGAGCCGCTTGTCATTCCGCTTCTGGGGACCCGTCCTGCTGGCCTGAAAGGTGGAAAAGGAACTGCGGCAGGAGATCTGTGACCACCTAAACCCATCAGGAAGGGCCGTGGCGGTCGCGCGGCTGTGCCCCAGGGCCTCTGCAGAGGGCTCTGCGGCTGGGCTGCCCGCTCAGAGATGGAATGCCCGTGGCCTGGGCTGAGCGCGGGGTCACAGCTGGCAGGGCCACGTGGCCTTAAGAACCCCTGGGGACCCTGTTAGCCAGGTGCCGACACAGGCGGAGGTCCAAACAGCGGACACAGGTGTGGGCACCCCTTGCAAAGAGCAGTCCCCTCCCAGTGTCACCTTGTCCCCCCTGAAGTGGAGATTCTGGTAGAAACCACAGGGCCCTGGACAGTGTGGAGCCCCGCCCAGGCCACAGGGAAGCTGCCTTGACCAACAGGGGAGGACGGGACTTAGTGGCCACCAGGGCGACGTGAAACCAACCTGAATGGGGACAGGGCACCGTGTGGGGACACCTCAGCATCCCCGGCCTCACGTGGCCAGGGCAGTCCTCTCCGTGGTGCCGTGTGCTGACTGGTCCATCTGGGGTCGTGGCTGGTCCGGGAGGACACACACAGGGTCCAGCTCCGGTTCCAGCCTGTGTTCAGGGCCCAGCCCGAGAGTGATCACAGGACAGTCACCAATGCCAGCCGAGCGGGCTCTGCTGGGGCCACGCTGTCTGGACAGCCACGTGCATCCTGCCAGGCTGTACGGGACGGGACCCAGTGGCCAAGAGTCTGTGGGCCCATCTTCAGAGGGGCAGGCTGGGGGCGGAGGGACCAGCGGGAGGCTGGGGCTCCCAGACTGTCCTGCGGGGTCACCGCTGCACACCTGTTCTCCGGGACAGGTCGGCTTCAGCACTGCAGTGCAGGCTCACGTAGAAGCGGCTGCTCCCGGACAGACCCAGCATGGACGGGGCGCAGAGCGAGGCCCACAGCCGCAGGAAGGCGCTGGAAGGCGCTGGAAGGCGCTGGAAGGCGCTGGTCGGCACGGGCCTGGCGCTCGGGGGCGGCCCTGCGCTCAGTGCCTCTTCCGAGGGTAGTGTTTCCGGTGGCGGATCAAACAGGAGCTGTTTCCCCGAAGCCCCCCAGCTCCCTCATGTGGGGTCGCCCAGTTGTCCCCAGTAGGATTTGACGTGCTCCAGGAAGTACTGACTGTGACCCCCAAGTCGGAGCTCCTTGCCCTTTCCTTGCTCCCTGTATTTGGGCCCAGATGCCAGGGTCTGGGGACAAGAGACAGGAGCCCTGTGCCCTTGTGGAAAGCAGCCCACGGCCTGCACTGTGAGCAGGTACAGCTTGGGGCAGGCTCCCCACTGGGGGCCCCATCCCACCCTCACCCCTGGGCCCGTGCTCCACATAGCATCTGTGGTCGCCCCTCATCCCAGCTCAAATCCCAATGGCTTTCCTACTACAGGCCTATGTGCTCCTGCCCCTCCCTGCCCACCACTCAGCACCCCCACTCTCGTCCAGCCACCTGTAGGGTCCCCAAACACACTCAGTCTTTCCTGCCTCATGCCTGGCTGCTTCTGGAAACAGGCTGCGACAGTACGTGAGGGGGCTGGTCCCTCCTCCGTGACCGCCACCCACCGACCATCACCAACGGTGCCAGCGCTGCCCTGACCTGCTCCGCTCCGGCGATCTCGCCGCTGGGCCATCCCAGGACCACTACCCAGGACCCTGTTCCACAGTCTAACAGGCTCCTCTGCAGGCGTCTCGGGGAAATCCTGTGCTCCCTGTGCCCAGTCCATCTGAAAGCATGCCGGGCTCACGGTAAATCAAACAGAATCAGCCTGTCCCCAGGATGGGCGGGCCTGGGGGCTCCTGGGACATGGCCTGCACAGATCCTCACCTGGAGCCCACCACCTTGCTTCTGCGCTGGGGATTTCCTCGCTAAGCTACCGGGCTTTCCCGTGCCTGTCCCACACGTTGGGCGGACACACAAATTCCCATCTCCGCTCAGATGCGAGTCTGGTGGCTTCCAAGGCTGGTGGAGTCAGGCCAGCGCCACCCTGTCTCTGAGAAGAGCGCCCCGGCCCCTTCCGAGGAGCAGGTGAGAGCAGGAGCTGACGCTCGCTGGCCGAGGGGAACGGCAGGGACCTCTGAGGGGGCGGACGCAGTCCACTGGCCGGCCGTGTGGGCTGGGCGGAAACCGAGAACCACTGCGAACCGCAGTCCACCCTGGACCTGGGTACAGGGGCCGCCTCGGCACTGTGCTGAGCCCTCTCCTGGCCGGTCCTGGCTGCTCTCCGCCTCCCTGTGCGGCTCGGGGGCCAGGATCATCTTTTTGTCGCTGGACCCCGAGTTACCTGCACATACGGGTGGTCAGGAGACATTCTAGAGGCGCCCGTCGGCCCAACTGCAGCCGGCGGGCCGCCTGGCAGAGTGGACTTCCCGGCCTCCGGCCGCCGTGCGCGCCAGGGCGCCGCCCAGAGGGCATCTGCTCGGTCCCACACGTCCGGGCCCGCACACCCGGCTCACCCGACAGCCCAGCTCGCCAGAGAGGGTAGCCGGCCGGGTGTTGGGCCGCCTCCGTGCAGTTCCGCCTGGGCCGGCGCGTCTGCACAGAGCCGCTCACCCCAGCGAGAGTCCGGGACGCCAGGCGGGTCGTCACGCCGCCGGCCCCGCCCGCGCGCCGCCGGCCCCGCCCCCGCGCCGCCGGCCCCGCCCCTCCCCGCGCCGTTCTAGGACGCGAGGCAGGACTCTCGGTGGTGCGCCGCGTAGGGCTCCGCCCCCAGCTGGTTTGTCCGCACAGGCTGGGCCCGCCCACAAGTCCCGCCCCTCCCCCGCGCCACTCTAGGAAGCGAGGCCGGACTCTCGGTGGTAGACCGCCGAGGTCCCCGCGCGGGAGGCGGCCCCTCCCTCTTCACTCAGGGCTCGCTCGCCCGCTCTCGCCCCTGCGCCGCCTCGCTCGCCCCTGCCGTGTGTGTCGTGTCGGGGCGTGTGGCTCTCCCGTGCGGATGCCGCCTGCGGAAAGTAGCGTGAGAGCGTCCTCAGCGCCATCCCTCCGGCATGGCGCCAGCAAAGTCTCAACCGTGGACGCGGACGAGACTGCAGAACCCGGCCGTCGTGCTCAGTCCCGGGTGCCGGCGTGTGTGCGTGTGTGCACGAGTGTGCGATGTGTGTGCGCGAGAGTGATGTGAGTGACATGTGTCCGTGAGTTCGATGTGTGTCGTGCGTGCACGAGGGTGCGGGATGTGTGTCGTGTGCATGAGTGTGAGCGACATGTGTGTCGTGCGTGCACGAGGGTGCTGGATGTGTGTCCTGTGCATGAGTGTGAGCGACATGTGTGTCGTGCGTTCACGAGGGTGCGGGATGTGTGTCCTGTGCATGAGTGTGAGCGACATGTGTGTCGTGCGTGCACGAAGGTGCGGGATGTGTGTCGTGTGCACGAGTGTGAGCGACATGTGTGTTGTACGTGCACGAGGGTGCCAGATGTGTGTCGTGTGCGTGAATACGAGCGACATGTGTCGTGCGTGCATGAGGGTGCCGGATGTGTCATGTGCATGAGTGTGAGCGACGTGTGTCGTGCGTGCTTGAGGGCGCGGGGTGTGTGCACACGCACACATGCATGCACATCCCCGCGCCTTTTCCGTCTTGCTGGAGGCTGTCTCTGCCGCTGCCTCTCCCGCCCCCCACACGCGCTTTTTCTCCATGTGCACAGTCAACCCTTCACTGTGACAAGGCTGTTGGCTGTCGCCCTGAGATTGCCCGTGATGCAAACATTCCCTGGAGAACCTTCCCGGTGGTGCCGGTGGTCCTCTGGCGGGAGTGGTCTCAGGCCTGGAGGCCCATTTCAGACATGGGGCGGGCATCCCAGTGTGGGGACAAGGGAACAGGCGGCGAGGCCCGTCCTGTGTAGGACCTCGTCTGCTGGGACTGCAGGCCGGTGTTTCCCTCCCCAGGAAATCGGGTGGGCTCTGCCGCGTGCCCCTGTGCCCAGCACTCGGACCCGCGGCCGTTTCCTAGGCGCTGACGGGCCGCTTCTTCTACCCGGTGGCCCCTCGGTGTCTCCCCGCATCTTCACGCAGGTGCACGACTGACTTTTGGCGGGGCTTCCAGAGGCCCGTGCGTGGCCGCGTCACCCTGCGGGGTTGGCGGCGTTCCTCCCGCCCTGAGGTCTTTCCCCCTCGTCCAGGGTCTCAGTTCCCGCCAGTGCGGTGTTGGGAGGCTCCTGCTGCGCTCAGACATCACCCCCAGGAAGAGGGGCCGGAGCCACAGGGACCCTTCTCCCGCGGAATTCTCAGGGCTGTGGCCGCCACACATCCCTGGTCCTCCCGCATCCAGAAAGTTCCTGAGGACCAGCGCTTCGCTCTGCCTCCAGGTCTGGGAGGGAGTCATCCTTGGGAGGGGCCTGCTCTGGGGTCACTGATTTAGCTCTGGAACAAGGGCCGGATGTGCAGCCAGAGCCACCTGCTTCCTCCAGGGGAAGGAAGTACTGAGAACCCAGAGAATCAGCCTGGGGGGACAAGGGCAGGTGACCACGGGGCCAGAAGGGGGCTCAAAGGATGGGGTGGGCGGGAGGAGGGCGCCTTCCTGATCTGTCTCCAGAGTCCAGCGGCGCCAGGGGTCTCCACTCAGTGCCAGAGCCTGTGGGGGCACAGGAGCTGGCTTCAGAGTGGGGTGGGGCTCGGCTTGGGAGGGGACACTCCACCCGCTAGGGGGAGGACAGGGCCTGGAACCCCGAGCAGGGTCTCCACCTGGGACAGCTGTGTGGACACCCAGTGTGAGACAGAGGGAGGAGAGGGGAGGAGGGGAGGGGGAGGCTGGTTTGCCGAGGCCGGGATGGCCGTGCTCAGGAGGGGCCGGCCGTCTGCCGTCCAGGGTTGTGCCAGAGGTCACCGTGAGTCCCGTGGGTTAAGAGACAGTCAGTCTGCTGAGTGGGGAGGAGCCCCATTCCCCAACATGGCATGAGGAAGCCCCTCGAGGGTGGGCACTGGGGTTGCCAGGTCCAGGGGAAGGGGAGTCCTCTGAGGTGCAGCCACTCTTGTCTCTGGCACTCTCACCCCATCTGCCAGCTGCCACGTCCCCCTGGGTTCCTTGGCCTTAGTTGCATCTTCTGCAGGGATGTTAGCGCACTTATGTCTCCCGGCCTGCGTCCCAGCTGGTCAGAGCTGGAGACCAGTGTCAAGAGCTGTCCCCTGGTTGGGGTCAGGCACCACTCAGTGCAGGGACTGCAGAGGGCGACTTGTTGCGGGCTGGGGGCGCGGCGTGGGGTGTGCAGAAAGCTGTGTGCACGGCTGCAGGCTGAGGTGACGGAAGGCTCTGCACACGGACAGGCCCCATCCAGGAGCGGAGGCCGGACCATGCCACCCGCACTCCACTCACCAGGGAGAAACCCCCAGACATCACATCAGCCTTCCGTGGGGCCCTCAGCACTGGCTCCCAAGGAGCAGTTGGCTCCACGTGGAGACACATCATGGGGTGTGGAGCCACTCACTGGTGGCATTTGTCATAGCGCCGCGGGAGACCAGGCATTGGTCCTGAGCAGGCCCGCGGCTGGAGGAGGACAGCCACTGCCGCTGCTGGAAACACGGTTGTGTCAGGGCTGTAAGGGGCCCCACGCAGGCTCCGGGGCAGGGAACTCGGTTCAAGGGGTGGTGTTTGGGATCCAGAGGAGGATTTCTCTGCCCTGAATCAGGTTCTCACTCCCTCTAAGTGGCTGTCTCCTGTCCCCTTTCCCATTGGACCAGGGAAGTTGGGGCCCAGTGGGGAGGTGTGGGCCCCATGAGCCTGGCCCAGTCGTCCCCACCCCCAGCTTGGCAGGTGTGGCTGTGGGGTCCACGCCCCAGGCCTCTGGGCCGTTGGTGGGGCGGGGTCTGCCAGGAAAGCTGGTGTTGCTGAGGCTTCATTCACTCACTCAGTCAGCAGGACTTGGGCAGACATGTCCCACGACACAGAGCTCGGTCATGATGCCGAGCTTACTCAGCAATGGCTCAGGCCCGTGTGCGCCCCGGCTGAGGCCCGGCTCTGCAGCTGCCTGCGGGGGTGAGGGGGCTCAGCACCGTCCCTGTCCTGAGGGCGGCCTCTGTGGGTCCAGTGGTTCCGCAGGCGGGGCCGGAGGCAGGGGCCGACGCTCGCCACTGCCCGTGACCCCAAGATGTGCTTCAGCGGGGCTGAGTGTGTGTGTGCTCCCACGCATGTGCACACGAGGAGGAGGGGCTGCACATGCCGTGCGTGAGCATGCAAGCATGCAGGTGACAGAAGCCCACATGGCTGATGTCCGCACCATGGCCGCCCCCACCCAGTGAGGGTCCCGGCCCTGCGGCTGCTGAGCCCTGGCTTGTCCGGTTGGAGGGAAGGAGGGAGAAGGAAGAAGACATGACACCCCTGCCCAAGGGAACCCAGCTCCGGCTTGAGGGCTCCATGAGCGAGGAAGGGGAGATAGTGGGGACTTCCCTGTGGGTGAGCCTGTCAGCAGACAGGGCTGTGCATCCCACCCCGGGGGAGTCAAGCTGGGAGGGACCTAGGGCTCCCCCAGGCCTTGCTCTGTGCTGCTTGGACGGGCTGGGGCGTCTCCTCCATCCAGGCCTCTGTCCCAGCACCAGGTCCAGTGATAGCGGCCCCAGCCAGTGGGTAGATGCAGGAGATGGGGACCAGCTCCCCTGCCCAGCCCTCTGCACTCTGGGAGCCTGGAGCCCCAGGCTGATATCTTCCTCCCTCCCCTGTCTTCTCTCTGTGCCCCTTGCCCCTTCGTTAACCCCACCGCCCTCCATCCCTTCCCCTGCTGAGGCCCTTCCCTGGCCCATCTCCTTCCAAGCCTCTCCGCCAGATGTCCCCCAGGGTGACACTTGGCCCAGGTGACAATTGAGGGTGAGGACACAGAGCTGGTTTCCTGGCACAGGGTGAGGGTCTTCCCTGCCCGGGCCGCCAGGGCCCACCTGGGAGAGACTGAGGTCCAGCCTGAAGCCCCCGCACCAGCCCCGTGGGAGGCGGGGGAGGAGGCCGAGGAAACCGGAGAGGGAGATGGAGGAAACCAACGCGCCACGGTTTATTCTCCACGCTGCTAGGGCGGGACAGAGGGTCACAGGACGAGTGGCCAGCCACAGGGCAGCGAGGGGCAGGCGGCAGGGACTTCAGGGCCCCGTGGAGTAAAGGCCGATTGGGAGGCTGAGCAGGAGGACAGCGGCTGTAGGAGGCGGGCTGCCTCGGCCGCCTGCTCCCCTGCCGCCTGGCGTGGCCTGCCAGGGCGGGACGTTGCACAGAGGCTGCTGGCAGCATGTGACCGTCATCAGCGTCCCCTCCACTGTCCTGCTGCTGGGGTGACACTCGTCCGAACACCATGCCGAGTAGGTGGTCACGGGGCCCGACTCTGGGGGCGTGGAGAGGTGAGTGGGCCTGGGGGGCTCGGTTGGGCCGCGCCCCAGCCCCAGCGCCGCTCACCTGTGTGCCCGCGGGAGACGAAGCCCTTGCAGAAGGCCTGGCTGGGGCTGCAGTCCCAGGTGTCGTGGCATCTCTCCTGGCTGTGCAGGGCCTGGCAGAACAGGCACTGCAGCCGCCCTGGGGTGGCGGGCGTCAGCGGGCAGGGCGCCGGGGCCCCGTGCCCACAGGCCGCCCGTTCCAGGGCGCCTCTCTGCTGACGCCGAGTCTGCCCCTTGGGGTCTCCCTTCACTCACTTCAGGACTGGCTAAGGCCTGGTCAGGCAGCAGTGGGGGACACAGGGGGCCCCAAGCGGCGGTGCGGGGGCCATGCAGGTTAGGGCTGCGATGCGCTTGGCTCACCTTGGGGACGGGAGGGGACCCAGCTGTCTGGGGGCCTCCAGGTTGGGATGGGGCTGGGCACTCATCTCCCCGTTCTTTGCCCCTTTTGCCAGGAGCCCATCATGTCTCCCTGCCCCCACGCAGATCGCAGCTTTCCGAACCCAACCAGCCCGAGTCCCGGGGTCCACGGTGCCCCTGCATCGTATCCGCTTCACCTCTGCCCCTCTGGGTTTGGTCCCTTCCCTGGTTCCCCGGACAGGGGTCGAGGCGGGCGGTGCCCCCAGCAGCAGAGAGGCCTCCTGCCGCCTCTGCTGCTGCTCCCACGGAGCACGGACTGCGGGCCCCAGTGCCGGTACCTCCGCCCCTGCCGGTCTCCTCTTCCTCGTCGTCGTCGTCGTCGTCGTCATAGCCCTCCAGCCCCGGGTCCTCGTTATCCTGGTCCTCCTCCAAGGCGTGCCGTGCCCCTGGCTGCTCAGGGGCGCCTGTAGGTCCCGCTGCCGGGGCAGAGGACGCGGCTGTGGCCGAGTGTGCTGCCCGACTCCCCCGGCCCCGCCCCAAGCCCACATCCCACCACCGGCTGGGGCCGTGGTGGACCCCACCGAGTACCTGGCGGCCCACACAGCAGCCAGAGGAGCACGGCGGCCACCAGCACCTTCATCGCGCCTGGCCGCCGGGTCTGCCAGCTGCTCGGGCTCCGCTGTGGGAAGTGGGACACAGAGCATTGCCGGGGCTTCCCGGAGACGCCCCCAGTTCCAGCCTGGAACAATGGGTCACACACTGGCCTTGGCTCCAGGCACCAGGCCAGGGACGATGGTTTCCCTTGGGATTTCAGGGGCCAGAGGGGAAGGGGAAGCCACTGTGATCAACCTCAGGCCATCACGGCCACCTGAGTTGAGGCTCCAGCCGGGGGTGCAGCCATGGGAACTTGGAGCAGGGGAGCCCTGGCCGCCGGGCGCCAAGCAGGCACCCCCACCCCTCATGGCCTGGTCCCTCAAGGCTGCGTCCACACCCACTGCTGGCCAGGGGTGCCCCGCCTGGGGCTGTCTTCATGCCGTGCATTGTTCCAGAGCTCAGCTGCCCCAGCTCTGCCCTCGGACACACCTTCCTCCTGAGGCCACACACTGGACAGTGGGGAGCTGAGGGACCCCTTCCCCTTTCTGGGGGCTCCGGGCAGAGGCAAGTTCTCTCCCACTCCACTGACTTGCTCAGCGTGTTTCCCCAGTGGAATGGGTGGGAGGGACCTGGCTCTGGGGTGCAGCCAGCTCCGTGTCTGCAGTCCCCCAGTCCCGCTGGGCATGAACCCGGCCTTGCCTGCTCTGCTGACTCCTTTGGGGGACTGCCTTCCAGGTCGCCTCTGCCAGACCTGACCGCCCTTGGGCGGATGAGTCAGCTGCTCTTCCTGGTGGCAGCCGGGGGCCGGAGCCCAGTGCCAGGGACAGCCACCATGCCCCAGCTGCGGAGCGTGGGGGTGTGGGCCCTCCTTGCCTCAGGAGCTGTGTGGATCTGTCCTGGGCTCCGACTCTGCCCCCACCCCCGGGGAGTGGACCCGGACCTGGGGAAGGGCAGGCAGATGTTTCCGACCCAGTTCAGGGCTGGACACACCTGCCTGGCTGCACCAGGCATGAGAACTGGGGCCTCGGGGCGTATGTGGGCTGCAGCTGTGCTGGCCTTCACGCCTACCTGCCTGCTCTGGGTGCCTTCCTCCCCTCAATGCAGCTAGACCCTCTGCCTCTGGGAGCAGAGGGAGGGGCTCCTTCCTTGGGCACAGCCCAGACCCCCCTCCTGAGTGAGCAGGGGATGCTGAGCATCAATCTGGGATCTGTTTCTGATGACCCCCAGTGCTGGGACAGGCCAGTGCAGGTGGCAGAGGGAGCGGGCTGGGTCATGGGGCCCCTCCTTGCAAGACCACTCGCCAGGGAGCCCTCGAGGGGCCTCAGAAGCTCACTTGTGTTCTCTCGTGTTCACAGTCACCGCTCACTGTCCCCACCTGCACGCTGGCCCACACCCTACACCTTGGGCCCATCTCTGTTCTCTCACCCTCAGGGAGAGAACTTCCTTTCCCACCAGCAGTGCCTGATGACCCCCAGGTCCAGCTTGCAGGTCTGTTCCCTCCAGTGCCCCGTCCTGCCCTGCTTCTCTGAGAAGCCAGGCCTCTGGGGCAAGTGCCAACCAGGGACCCTGACTGGCACCCACCCAGCCTGTGCCAGTGTACTGGGTCCCCTTGTTGCCCAGACCCACCCTCCCACCCCCAGATGTCCAGCCCCTGCCTGCCTACGCCCTTCTCTTCCCGACATTAAACTGTGTCAATGTGTGTGACAGAGTGCCAATCAGTGGAGCCAAGGGTCACCGTCCTCTCCCTCTGCCGCCGCTCTGGGGTCCTCGCAGGGATCTCTCCGTGCCGGCTGTCCTGTGACAGCTGACTTCACTGAGGGCGTGTCCCAAGGTTCCTGCGCCCGAGGGGAGGCGTGACTGCCTGCCCGGTGGCACCTCACTTTGTTCAGCTGTTCCCGTGTGAGCATGCTGCTGAGTGTGGTGCCCAGAACTGCAGTCTGCTCCCCGCCCAGGTGCTCTCCGCCCCGGGGTCGGGTGACCAGCATCTACCCCAGACCCCTGCGTGCTGAGGGCTGTGCCTGAGGCCCTCTCGTCAGGCGGCATCCACTCCTTGGGGAGGGCAGGGGCAGCCTCAGGGGTCGTGTGCCCTCCCCAACCCCAGGGGGCCATCCCCCATCCCCTTGACCCGCGGGTGGCGGTGCCTGCCCGCCGGTGGACCGTGGACCACCTCCTGTTGAGACTTGCCCGCCTGCCCTGTTGGTGGCTCTTCCACGTCCCGCAGGTGCACACGCGTCATCCTGTGGACGTCCCATGCGCGCATCCCTCCTACAGCTTCGGAGCTCTGTGCGGCTGTTTTGGGAGGGTGAGGACGTCCTCGTGCGTGTGCCTGTCTGGCATTTAGACGCAGGAGCAGGCTGGTGGGAAGGGAAGGGGAGGAAGAAGCATTTTTTGATTCCCTTACTTGTTCGTTCTGGTGGTTGTTACCAGCTAGGGCGGCGACGCGCGTCCCCGGGCCCTGCATGAGCGCGGAGCCGCAGACCAATGCCTGAGCCCCAGGCGCACCATCTTGTACCTGTCCTTCCTGGCTTTTGCTGAGAGAATGGTGCCAGCTCACACTGCGCCGCGACTGCGGGCCGAAAGTGAAAGCGGCGAGCGGAATGCAGTGTCCCTTGTGGGGCAGCACTGCGCTCAGACCTCCGGCCAGGGCAGTCCACACCTCCCGGGAGGGCCAGGGCAGCAGCCCAGAGGAACAGTCAGACAGAATACAGACTAAAGTGTTTCCCCCCGAGAAAGAGGAAGAAACTAAATGCACACGACAGACGTGTAAGGCGTAATGGATGCAGGTCTGTGTAACGGAGCATCAGGTCGGAGAGGGCTGCAGAAGCCCGGAGCGCTGGTGCCCCTGAAGGTGGGCGTCATTCTGGCTTGGGGTCCTGGATGGAGGTTCTGCAGACTGAATGCAGGACTTTGGACCTGCGCCCTAACAGCTGCGAGCTCCTGGTCTGCAGACACCCATGGGACTGACCGTCGTGTCCAGAGGCAGACCCGGGCAGAGCGTGTCTGCAGCCCGTGGGCCTCCACGCCTGCCTTCCCAGGGCTCCTGGCCGCAGGGACGGGACTTCCCGCTGCTGCCCCCTCTGGCGGTCACTGCGCGTCAGCCCTTGACCTTCCTCCGGGAGCGGGAGGTGTGTGTGTGTGTGGTGGGGGGGGTGCCCGGGGGCGGGAGCTGTCCGTGGTCCTGAAGGCGGCGAGCGGCGCGGCGGCCTGCACTGCCTGTCCTCCACGTCCAGGGTGGCTGTCATCACGTGTGGAAAACACGCAGTGCGAGTCCCAAATCAGAATCCATGGCAAGAAGTGCTGGCGGAGCCCACCGGACGACGGTGGCCATGTGGTGGAGTGGGGATTCCAGGAGTGGGGAGCCCGCCCCTGGGAGGTTGTTTTAATGTGCAGAATAGTTACTACAATAAAAAACACGCTGAAGAAACCCGCTCCACAGCAAGGTGCTGTGCCCCTCACCTGGCCGCCTCTCTCTCCATGGGCTCGTTTTCGCAAATAGAAAAAGACTGTTTGTATTCGCACCTCCTCTTTCTTACACAAACATGCCACCCCTCCCGGCCCTTCATTTCTAGCCCCTTCCCTTCTTGCTGGTGGCGCCCAGGGTCACTCCCACTGGGTGACAAATGGCACCTCAGTGCAGTTTTCTGACTTTGACAGAGTTAAGAGATACTGGTATGACGACTTCTGGAAACTGGCTATTTCTTTTCTTCCCTATTTTCATTGTTTCCCCCTAGATCTTCAGCATGCGCTTTGTGTACTCTGGGTACCAGCTTTTGTCCCCTGTCCTGCTCCCCCCTCCCTATTTCTTGTTGACTCCATCCTACGGGTGACCCATTCTCAGGGTAAGCATTATTATCAGAACTAAGGGCCCCAGCTTTCCTCAGGAGACCCCCCAGTCCCTGCTGCTGGGGCCTGGACGGGCGGCGCAGAGGCAGAGGGCCACCTAGAGACTGAGTGACCTTGCCTTTACCTCTTCCAGTGTCTGGGGGCTCTGGGGCCCTTGGGGGTGGTCCTCCTGTTTGTCTCGGCCTGGAGTCGCTCCTTTCTTTCTGAGGACCCCAGACACTGGAGATAGGTCCCCAAATCCAGGATGACCCCATCTTGAGACACTTAACTTACTCGCAGCTTCAAAGACCCTTACTCACAGGCTTGGGGCTGGGCTTGGGTATCTGGGGGGCAGCCTTCAGCCCAGCACGCACGCTTCTCCCCCACTGTTCTGGGGCCCTTGGAATCAGGGGCTTTCTCCCTGAGTCCAGCAGCCCTTCGGGAAACAGTGATTGCCAAGAACAGTCAGACTGTCAGCCCTGGCCGGCCCTCCAGTGAGGCAGGCCCAGTCTGGGGAAGCACCAGCTGGGGGCCACATCCACATCTGAACCCGGAGGAATTCCAAAAACGCAGGGGGCGCTTTGCAGTGTGCAACCCCCAGCTGCGAGGGCGAGGAAGTGCCCAGTGGTGACCAGCCAATGGGACAGCAGACCTGTGGCCCGGCCCCCCAGCACCCAGACCCAAGCTCGGAGTGAGGCTGGACTGCGGCCACAGTGACCCGGGCAGGGCCAGGCTGGAGGAGGAGGGGCGTCAGGACAGCTGTCAGCAGCTCCCTAAGGGCACTTTCCCAACTGAAAAGCGAGGGCCACACAAGGGAACCCTTCCGCTGGGCGCTGACTCCTGATATCTGCTACAGTACTTGAAGGCAGCAATTTTATATGCGTTTTTGCAACCCTAAACCTATATCTGTTACTCATAGCAACTCATTCGAAAGAAACAAAACCCTTGCTCAAACTTAGAAGGAAAAGAAAAGCCCTCTAGCTAATCAGCACTGATTGTCTCCCTTGTTTGCCAAAATCCTGACAGGGTGAAACGGACCACGTGATGAGAGGACGCCCTGCGGCTTGGAAACCAGTCTGGAATCGCGTCTCCCTGGAAACCAGCACAGCCGGAGGAGCACAGCTCGGGCCTGGGCTGGAGGGGCTGCCGGGGCGCCCCCACACCTCCAACTCCTCCAAGGGCTGACGGATGGACAGACCTCGCCCTTTGGACATCGGGATCTGCCGCTGTCGTGCCCACGTCAGGGTCCTTGCACCTGTGCTTTGTTGCAAAATTACCCCAAACCGAGGGGCTTAAAGCGGCACCACCGCCGCCCAGACTGAGGGTCAAGAATCCGGCCACCTCCCTGGGCCTCTGGCCACTGTCTCTCAGGAGGCTGCTGTCTAGCTGTCAGCCAGACCTGCATCCCACCTGAAGGTGCAACTGGGGACTCCGCTTCCAAGCTCCCTCGAGTGCCCGTCTCCCACCTCCATCCCTGTCAGGGGGCTGTCTGCAGAGCTCTGAGCAAGAAAGTCTCCTGTTCAAAGGCACAGCCCTGTCATGACCTGGCCTCTGCCCGCTGCCCCTGCTGGCCCAGGGGGCTCTGGGAGGACCAGAATCCTGGGGCCCTCTGAGAGCCTGCCCACACCCCACCCCCGACACTGGGGCCAGCGGCCATGCAGGGCCTGTCCCATGTCTGAACAAGCTTGGCAGGATTCCTACTCCAGAGGGCAGCTGGCTGTGGGCAGCAGGGACCCTGTCATATGCCACCCCACAGTCACCCCACGCCTGGGCAGGAGCCGGGAATCCAGCTGACCAGAGGGATAAAGGAGTTTGTAGCCACTTGGTGCCGTGGCAGGGGGTCGGACAGCAGCAGGGTCCTTCCCCGTGTCGGTCATTTCGGAATGGCCATCGCAGGCCAAGCTCAAGCACTCCGAGGGTCAGAACTTCCCTGAAGATGCCCCAGGTCTGCTTGTACCTGCAGCGCCTGCAGAGACCCTGCCCCAGCCCCCTCATCCTTCACTTGTGCGCCCCTCAGGTGTGAAGGGGTGGCACCCGTCCCAGATTTCTCCGCCTGCTCCCAGAAAGCATGAGCACAGCCCCACCTGTGCCGGCCACCTGTGCCGCCCCCTTGGGAGCCTGGCACTGCCTGGAGCCAGAGCTCTTCCCGCAGGGCTCCTCATGAGGAGGCCCCTGCTTTCCCTTCAGACCCTGGGCTTGTCGGTGAGTCTTCATTTCATTCCTGAAGTGCACGTCTCAGGACCCTCCACACTGACACGGCCGGTCCGGGCAGCTCCCAGGCTGTCTGTCCTCCCCAGCCCCAGGCAGTGTGACAGCTGACGTGGACATGTCCTTCTGATGGAGACGTAGACACCACCCACCTCAAGCCCTTCCTTGGCGCTCAGAGTCTTACTTTTCCTTTGAGGAAAGATGCAGGCAGGCAGGAGGGCCAGGAGGAAGACCTTTACTTAACTGGTCATCTTGGTTGGTCCCCCTGGACCCGGGATGTGAACCCAGTTCCTTGGGATGTGTGTGGGCTGTGCCGGCCAGGGGTGGCTGACCAAACCAAGACGCCACCAGGTGCGTGGAGCTCAGAGCTATTTGTAGAAACATTTCTAGAGCCTGTCTATTCCTACTTTTTCCTGTTTTAGGATAAAACCCCACCCATCCTCACCAGCTCCACCCGACTCTCCTTCCTCCTGCAGCTCTGGCTTCCTCTCCGTGCGCCTCACTCCCTGGGGCCCCCTTTCTCTTACCTCTGGTTCCCAGGTGGAGGGCAGCTCCGGGCTCAGTGCTGCAGGGATGGATGACAGTGACATAATGAAGGCGGTGGTGCCCCCAGCAAGAGGTTGAGTGTCCCTCTGGCAGGCCAGGACCTCCTCCCCTCCGTGGCGCCTCCAGCCCAGACCCCTCCCCGAGCCCACCTGTCCTTCCAGGCCCGTCGGGGCTGCAGCATCTGGGACTTGCCACCCACCGACTCCAGCCCTGCTGTCACTGGGCTCCTGTCCATGCTCCCTGCTGTGTTCGAAACCCTTCCAGTTCATTCTCCACTCAGCGGCCAAGGGAACTTCTGAAATGGAAACTAATGCCATCTGCCCTCTGGCACCTCTGCCTTTGCGTCCCCATTCCTGTGGACATCTGACATCTGACCTCGGAGCCTCGCCAGGCTGGGCTTGTCAGCCTCCCTTTGGGGGTGAGGCCAGGAGGGAGCCCAACTCCACCGGCACGCACTGACCTCCGTGGTCTGTCCTGGGTGGCCGGCCTTCTCCAGCACTGTAATCGGACGTGCGACTCCATGTCCTCGTGGACACGGGACATGGGAGCCGAGCGCCGCGGTCCGTTCCGGCACTCATGCCTCTTCTGCACAGAGCTGCCTGCTCGGGGGTCCCGGCCGTGACCTACCGGGCCGCCCGCTGGTCGGATGCAGCCCAGCAGGTCGCGGGCTCCTGTTTGCCCACTGGGATGTCACTGGGAATAGGAATGTCGTCTCCTTGCAGAAGCCTCCAGAATAAAGTTTGACTGACTATCCAGGCACCTGGGCAGCCAGGTTGACCCATGAAATGAACCAGCCCTCCGGCGTGGGCTCTTGTTACCAGGAGTCGCGAACATTCAAGCCCCGGGACACCCACAAAGGACACACGGAGTCCTGGGCTGCAGTCTGCGCCTCGTTCTGCCTCCTTCCCCACCAGCCCTGGCGCTTGCGCCGTCATCTCCAGCTGCCGCAGCAGTGACCCTCCTGTGGGAGCCGCTGCCCCTGCCCAGGGCAGGCCCGCTCCTCCGCACCCCCACACCTGGGCCCCTCGGGGCAGCGCTGCCCGGAAACGCCAGGTCGGGCTGCCCTCGGCTTCGGCGCTTGTCATCGCTGCCCTCCAGACCTGTCGCCTTCCAGGGGCGTCCACAGAGCCTCTCCCGGAGCCGTTCCCAGGTTCACAAGTCCTTCCTGCCTGCCGTCCACGGCCTCCTGGAGAGCCTCGCGCTTCCACGCTCCTCTGATGAGCGGCGGCTGGAGGAAGCAACTCGCTCGCCTCCGAAAACATCCATTTGTCTGAACTTCTGAGTATCAGAAAAATCTCCTGCACGTATTTTTAAAGCACAGCACAAAACTTGTGGTTGGCAGTTGTTTTCCTCCAAGCGCCCGCAGGGGCTTCACTGTGCGCTGCCTGTCACTGGGCCGCCGACACTCTGCAGTCAGTCTGTCCTGCTCTTCAGAGCCCGTCGCCCTTTCGCCATGTTTTCGAGACCTTCTTCTGCCCTTGGCGGACTGCAGTTTCAGCATCGTGGCGGAAATAAAATCATGGCTGTGAAGCAGTCAAACGTTTTGAAGGGCATGACAGCAGGAACGATGGCGGCGGGCAGCGGAGGAGGAGAGGCACCCCGTGTATTCCACGGAGTCGTTCGCCCGCGCCGCCCCCAGCTGCGGGTCTCCACCCCGGGCCCCCGGGGGTGTGGGCGCTGCACCTGGCGTCACCCAGCCGCGAGGCCACCGGGGCGCCACAGTCAAGTTTCATAAAGAGACGCTTATTAGGAGATTGTGCAGAATTTATCTGAAGATTCAAACCGGAAGGCATTAGGGCCCGGGAAGTAGCGTCGGGCTGCGCCGGCCCTCCGTGTGAAGGGCGGGTACACGCTGTGGGAACACGCCCGGCAGGCAGCAGACTCGTGTCCAACATTCCTGTGTGAGCACGAGACGTGCAGACACCAGGTCTGCAGCTTTCTCTCCTAGAGATCGCCCTACAGGCCTGGGGGCACGCTGTGTGCTAAGGTTCTGCAGTCACACCCTCGGCTTGTTTTCTGTCCTCCGATTCACAGACAAGGTCGTGCCAATGCCGGCACCGCTCCCCGGGGCACCCAGGGTCCAGGGCCTGGGGCCGCCGCCACACCACCCTCGTCAGCCCCCCAAGACGCAGGTGCCTGCGAACCCCGGGTCTGACCGGGGCTCAGTCCAGAGAATCAGCCTGCACGGCCCACCGGTGGGACACGAGCATCCACTAAACAGCTGAGCAGCGGGCACAGCGCCATCGGCCTCCCAAACACATCCAGACAGCCAGCGGGGCCCACGCCGCTGTGCCTCAGGGGGCTGCACGGCCTGACTGCTCCTCGCCCCAGGAGCGACTGTCCCCTCAGGACAGGAGATGACGGGCGTGCACCTGGGGGCCTGGTGCCCTGTTGGTGGGGACACAGTCAGCGTGGTCCCCGTGCCAAAGAGGGTGCAGGGACCTCGGAAGCAGGAAACGGGCCGGCTGGTGGCTCAGGCGCTAGGCCTGCAGGGGGAGTGGCCGTGTAAAGTCAAGGACCCGGGTTCGAGACCTGGGCAGGGGGAACAACCAGCAAGCAAAACAAACAAATAAATGCAAGCGCTTCCTTCCCTTCTTTTCTCCCTTCAAAATGCTCCTTCCTTCCTCTCTTAACAAAAGAAAAAAGAGAGGCGGCCCCTGGTGGAGCAGCAAGTGGGTGCAGTCCACTGGTTAAACACCTTCCACTGTTTCTGGAATATTCTCAGGCACCTTTTCAAATCCTGACTCTGCCCTTAGTACTTGAACCAGATTTATGTTTGCTCTTGGTAGGTATCTTTGGATTTTTTAAAACCTTCTCTTTCCTATTTCCCATCTCCATATCCCTTGGGCCCCATTCTTGATAATTTCCAAGTTTTATCTTCCAGTTGACAAATTCTCTGATCAGCTGTCTCATGTGCTTCCCAACACGTTTGCAGAGCTTGTATTTTGTTTTTTAACAACAGCCTCCTGGAAAGGTAACATACACTGTGAAACCCCCCTCCTTTACTGGTCAGTGTGCAGCCCCTCCCCCAGCTCCCGCCAGCACTAATCTCCCTCCTGATTTTTCTATTCTAGACCTCGCAGGAACGGGACTGTAGAGCACATATATTTTCATGAAGGGCTTCTTTCACAGACATGACTCTTGCAAGGCTTTTGCTGACCTTTTCGTGTTAATGAGAAGTTTCCATTTTAAGGGCCTTTTTTTTTTTTTTAAAAGCTAATAACCACTGTCAATTTGAATAGCATCTTCTTCCGTTAATAGATCTGAAACCACCAAACAGGCTAATTTTCTATTCCCTGACCATTTAGAAAGTCTGTGGTTGAAACCTGGCGTCCTCGGACACTTTGGAATCAGTGGATCCTTGAGGCCCGATGCCCACATCGGAGTGCCTTCGACCTCGTCCTCGTCCTCGTCCTCCAGGGCGCCCGGGGCAGTGGGGAGGTGGGCAGGCTCTGGAGCCAAGGAGGCCGCGTCCCCCGGGCACTGCGTGGCCGGGAGCAGGGAGCTGAGTCTCCGCCTGGCTCCCTCTTGCGCGCCGGCGTGGGGCTGTGTGAGCGGCTTCTGTGGATGGCGTGGAACCTAGAACGCGGAGCCCGCGTTCAGTCAAGACCAGCTCGGGTGGGCACATCTCCCCACGACAGTGGTGACAAGGCCTGGTTTAACGTGAGACCCAGGGGGCAGAAAGCAGCCTCTTCTCGTCGCCGGCGCGGGTCTCTCTGTGGCAGCGCCATGCACACAACGTCTGTAGGACGACTGCGGGCAGGTCGCTGCGCTCACCGGGTGCAGCGGCTTATGGGGACGCAGGTGCGACAGAGCGGCGACGGGGACGCGCGAGGAGCCGGAGAGCTGGGCGGCCGGCGACGTGGGACTTGCCCTCGGTGTGC
>RJWH01006958.1:0-25742 GCA_004363575.1 Solenodon paradoxus | reverse complement strand
CGACGCGCGGACAGCTCCCCCGGGAGAAGGCGCGACCCCGGCCCCCCTCCCTCAGGTGCCGCGTGCGGGCGGGCGGGCAGGCGTCACCCCGCGGGGCTGGGGGTGCCCGTCTCCCCCAGGGGCGCTGTGACGCGGGCGCGCGCCCTGGGGGATGGGCTGGGCGTGGGGCCGCGCGGCCGCGGAGACCCGGGCCTGGGACTCCGGGGCGCGCGCGGGGGCGGCTGCAAAGGGGAGGGTCCTGGGGCTCGGCCGGCTGGTCCGCTGACCGAGCTTCTCCCGCCAGCCGCGCCGCCCGCGCCCGCCCGAACCATGCTGCCCGCAGCCATGAAGGGCCTCGGCCTGGCGCTGCTGGCCGCCCTGCTGTGCTCTGCGCCCGGTGAGTCTGGGGGCGGTGCGGGGCGGCGCGGGGGCGGCGGCCGGGCCGTAGGACCGACGTCCTCCTCGGTCGGCCATCACACCCACGAACCTGCTTACCTGCTTGAGGCTCCAGCCCCGCGAGGGCGCTGCAGCCTCTTCGGAGACGCAGAGCCGGTGTGCTGCTGGAGGGGCTCGTGGCCTCCCACCCCTTCGCTCCAAACCAGCTGACGTGGGGGCGGGGGAGTGCAGGGCCACCAGGGCCCACAGGTGTCACCCCGCGGCTGTCATGCCGGCGGCCTAAGGAGGGGCGGTAGGGGCTCCCGATGGGAAAGCCCCCAGACTGCCCCAGGGCCCATCTGGCCTGGTCACTCCTGCCTGGGGGGCCTGCCCCCCACAAGGCGCGATTCCCCCCGGAGCATACAGGTGCTGGCCGGTGGCCCCAGTCCTAGGTCACCCTCCTTCGTGCCTGCCCAGCTCAGGGCCTCTGGTGCCAGGACTGCACGCTGACCACCAACTCCAGCCACTGCACCCCGAAGCAGTGTCCACCGACGGACACTGTCTGCGCCACTGTCCAGATCACCGACCCCAGCAGCAGTAAGTCGGCTGGGCAGCGGGCTGGACCGGCTCGGGGAGGACGGTGGGCTGCTCCTGCCGCTTTGGGCCCCCCGTGGCCTCGGGCACAGCTGGGCCAGCGGGTTGCCGGCCTCCCTGGCTGTTCGGGGTCAGGGCTGAGCCGGACGGGGCGGCACGGGGCCAGCAGCTCCCACGGTTGCTCCCACAGGCCGGAAAGACCAGTCCGTGAACAAGATGTGTGCCCGCTCCTGCGAATTCGTCAAGCGGCACTTTTTCTCAGATTACCTGATGGGTTTCATCAACTCTGGGATCCTGAAGGTGGACGTGGACTGCTGCGAGAAGGACCTGTGCAACGGGGTCTGCGGGGCGGCGGGCAGCCCCTGGGCCCTGGCCGGGGGCCTCGTGCTCAGCCTGGGGCGCAGGCTCCTGTGGGCTGGGCCCTGAGGGCCCTCTGGCTGCTCTCAGCCTGGGTCGGGCTGGGTCTGTGGCCTCCCCTCTCTCCCTACGTGTGAACCCTCCTGTCCCCCCACCCTGAATCCAGCCGTCGGGACAGTTCCGGAAAACCAGGCACCTGGCAGGAGGCAGGTTGGAGGCAGGGGGCTGGGACCCCCAGGTCTCCACGGAAAAACCAGGCTGCGCCAGGCCCAGCCCAGTGATTGTGAAGCTATCTTATAAATAAAATTACTTCTGAGTCCAGAGACCTGGATCTGAGCCTGGATGTGGGGCAGGGTGTTCCTGGCAGGGGCCCAGGCTGAGCCTCTGGGTGGCAGGGCAGCCGGCTCGACCCCGTGAGGGCCGTGGGGCCGTGGTGGGGTCGCGGGAGTTGGGGCTGGTAAGGTGGAGGGTCACCAGGAGGAGCACTGAGATGGACAAGATTGCAGGGTGGGCCGAGGGTGACGGCAGAGCCGCGCTGGGTGTGCGCCCACCACCCACCCCCCCCGTCCGTCACCTGCACCCCCGCATGCGTGTGCACGCCGCCCTCGGCTCTGCAGCACACGTGGCCCAGACACCCGTGCGTGGGCCCCTGTTTCCATGTCCACATGCTGTTTAGTCGGCTCTGCTAAGCAGGCAGCCCCTGCCCAAACCCCAGAGTGGGTGCCGCCATAGGGGGCCCCCTGAAGACCGGTCTCCGACCAGGTGGGCTCAGGGAGGCTGGCCTGGGTGAGGGCCGCTCTGCCTCAGCCGTGGGGCTGGCTTGCTGGAGCCCAGCCCCCTGCCATTCCTGCCGGCTGTCCTGTGGGCAGACTCCATGGGCACTGCGGCCGCCCACAGCCCGGGGCTGCTCTGTGGGCAGAGCTTCCTGCTTGCTCTGGCTGACCCCGGCCTGAGGTCGCTCGGAGACCCTTGGAAAGGAAAGAGCATCAGCAGCGGGAAGGCACGGTGCAGAGGCCCTGGGTGGACAGGGTTGCTGAGGTCAAGGGCAGCTTCCTGCTGGTGGAAACAGCCGGCTGGCCGAAGCCCTCCTGCCTGGGAAGTTGGCTCTGTACCCCCATCTGTGTCTGGTGCTTTGGGGAGCTGGGACCAGCATGTGGCAGGTGACTGGAGCCTGCTGCCCGTGGAGGAGACGGATGCGGAGGCAGGCCTGTGACATCCAGGGTTCGGGGAACACGTGGGCCCCCAGCCGGTGTGACGGGCTGAGCGCTGGACGTCGTCGGGGAGGGTTGGAAACACGGAGACAAGGCCTGGTTTTCAGAAATGAACCCAGTGGACGTAAGGGCCTCTCCCTCAGGGCTTCTGGGGCTGCCCGGCGCCTGGCTAATGGCTGCAGAGCCAGCCCTGCAGGCCGGGCCGAGGCTCTACTCCACCACCCCTGGGGGCTCCCAGTGGAGCCCCCGGACCGGCCAGTGAGTCAGGCTGCCCGAGATTCGCTTTCGGAACCATTTACCAAGGACATCTTTCTGGGTCAGTGCTTCCAAATGAAACGCTTGCATCTAGCATTGGCTCAGCATCCCCTGAAGGACCCGCTGTCCCTGATGCAGCCGCCCAGTGGGGGCCGCGGTCACCTTGGGTCGGGGCTGCGTGGCCACCCAGCCCCATGGCGCTGTGGGCGCCTGGGTTTTTTCTGCTGGATGGTTCTCAGATGTGGCGGCAGCGCCAGGGAGGATGTCAGTTCACAGAGGAGAGGGCCCCACACGGCTGTGGCAGCCGGCAGCCCCAGCACTGGCACCGGCCCTGCGTCCCCTAGGAACGCTGTCGGGACGGCTGACGTGTCGTGCTGGCAGCCCCTCCGTGTCGCCTGCAGTCGCCTGTCCCATGAGATGCTTGTTAGGTTTGTGAGGCCCTGGAGCCAGGGACGGTTTCCCGGGGTGCAGCCTGCAGATGGCTGCACATTGCCTGTGTGTCCTCGCGGACAGGCCCGTCCACACCGAGTGCACGAAGCTCTCTTCCTGTCCAAATCGGGCTTTCTGTCTCAGGAGAACCTGCTCTGTGCTCAGGGAACAGTCGGATGTTGTCCCCTCCTTGGCAGACACGGGCGCCACCGCGTTCAGGCTCCCGTCCACTGGGGAGTGTCCGCAGCCGGCAGAATAGCGGCTGCTCCTCTTATGTGTGTTTTCCTCCACGCTGTTCATCAGTAGCCCCCTTGCCACGGGCTGCAGGCCTGGTGCCCCTCATGGGCAGCAGTGCTCCTCCCCACGACACATTCTTACGCATGCTGGACACCCACTGGTCCAGTTCCAGATTATGGCTCAGAAAGTGGTGGACTTTCCTTTGGGGATGGAGTTGGAAGGGTGAGGCCTCCCTCTTTCAGTCTCCTGCTCAGGACTCGCAGGCTCACCTGTGAGCGGCCGCACCCCGTCCTCCGCAGCTCTGGTGTCTTCCATGACAGACTCGTGGCTAGTAAATCACACCCCACAGGACAGCGGTGAGGCCCTCAACCCAGGAGACACCCCGGGCTGCTGAGAGGGGACAGGAGGCAGGGGTGTGTCCCTGAGCAAGGGCCCTGTCGGGCAGGATGTCACAGGGTCTCCGTTGAGGGTGTTGGCATGGGGGCTGGTCACAACGGCCCCAGCCTCCAAGCTGCCCCCGGCCCAGTGGGGTGGCCTTGGAATGACCTTGTCTCATCCTGGGTGAGGACCAGCCAGACCTCTGGACTGTCGGCCAGGCCCGAGTCGGACAGCCTGCAGCGAGCAGGACCTCAGCTTTCTGCCACCCTGGAAGAGGGTCTAGAGAAGACATTGGAGAAAGAGAGGCAGTGCTCCTGGTTTGCCTGAGCTGGGGGGCTGTGCTCCCGCCCCAGGGCACTGGCCCTGCGTCCCTGAGTCCCTGTGGGGTCTTCTGGGAGCCCCAGTCATGTAGAGACCCCCCTAGGGCCTGGGAGGCTGGAAAAGGTTTGGCAGCTGCACGGGCCTGCGGGAGGGGCGTCCACGGGGGCTCCCGAGTGTGAGGCTGGGGGACTCATCGGCTTTCCTGGAGGCGCTGCTGGGACAGAGTAGGAACAGGGAGGCCGAGAGGTCCAGTCCCCGGGAGTCAGCGAGGGGCTCCTCCATTTTGTATTTTATTTTCTTAAGGAAAGACACAGGCACGAAGGAGAGCAGCGGGCAGGAAGAGGAAGAAGAAGCACGCTATTCTGTTTCAGTTGTTTTCCCTGGGACACTACCCGACTCCTGGGGACGCCGTGGACTGAGCCAGCTGGAGGCACAGGCCCCCTGCTGCCCCCCAGGGTGCCCACCTGTTTCTTAGAGCACTTTTCCAAGCAGGTGACAGGCTCGAGGGACACATGGGGAGTGTGCCCCGCGACTGCCTGCCCTGCTGCGGTCCACCCACTCCTGCACCCTGCCCCTCGCCGCCCGCCCCCATGCCCGCCCCTGGGCCTGCACCCGCCCCTTCTCCAGCTGGTCAGCAGGTTCCACAGGGGCTGAGGCAGCAGCGTCTCCTGTTACGTGCGTCACCTGGCAGCTGGGCCTGCAGACGGTGTCTGCGGGGTCCCAGTGCTGCAGTGACAGCAAAGGTCCCTGGGGGGGGGTCAGGGATGGGCACCGTGTGACCCACCTCCACGTGCACCCGCAGACCCCAGGGGGTGCGCAGTTTCCAGCGCTAATCACTCCTTCTTATGCGGGCCTGTTGCTGGGGCTCCCTGCTGGAACCGGCCCTCCCATGCAGGGTGGGCAGGTCTGCACTCAGGTCTGGTCATAACGGTTCCCCTGGGACTGACCGCTGGTCATTTCTTTTCACGTGGACGTTTCTTTTTGGATTTTTACACAGTTATCGCTCTTTCTATGGCATCTGGAGTCCAAGTTCTGGTAATGTCTCCTCCAAGGTCAGGCAGTCAAGCTGCCCTCCAGGGCTCGGGCAGGGAAGGGGGCTAGCCGGGAGCTGGGGGCGAAGGGTGGGGTGCCAGGATCCCGACATGGCCCTCTGTCCCCCAGGTGAGGCCCCACACTGGGGAGGGTTGCCCCACTCTCCTGGTTCTGCCCCATCCTCACCTCGTGGAGCCCATTGGTTGGGACGAGGTCGGGCTTGGGGCGGGGACTCCCACCTCTATCCCGTCTGGCAGGCATTCAAGCTGAAACTCCTGACCAGCAAGTTACCACCAGTGACCCCTAGGGAGGAGAGGGAGCCTGAGGGGCCATGTCTGGATTCAAGTGCAAGGGGTCCAATTCCAAGGCCGGGCCGGCTTGTCCTGGAGCTCAGCTGGGAAAAGAGGTGCTGGGGTGCTCAGGTGTCAGGGTCTGGGTCAGCCTGGGCAGTTCCGCAGGTGAGGGCCACAGGTGAGGAGCAGCTTGTGGCTGTGGAACCGAGGACAGGCTCAGGGCAGTGCTGGCCAGATGGGAACTGGAGGGTGGAGGCCGAGCCTCGGGCAGGAGAGGGTCTGGTGGGGACAGCAGACTGTCACTGCCTGTCGGCCAGCACTCTCTCGATGGAAGTTCCGAATTCCCAGGATAAAGGCCCCCCGCCCCCTCCCGCCCCTGGCTAAGTCCCCAGTTTCACAGCAGCTGTGGGAATTGGTTGAGTGCCAAGGAGCAAGGCCTCTGGGGGAAGTGGGCCTCCAGCCAGGCCGGGGCCAGCACGTGGGCAGCAGCGTGAGGCCCGGAGCTGGGGCCTTTCCCAGAGGCACTAGCTGTTCAGTGGGGCTGTCCCCTGCCCCGCTCTGTCTGCGGGGAGGCTGCTGGCCCAGGTCCTCCTAGGACAGAGACCCTGGGATCCAGGTTCCTCTGTCCAGCCCCTCGGCGGTGGGCGGTCAGGATTTTTCGGAATGAGTGACACCGAAGGCTGACTGAGGGCTGGAGAGTGAGCATTAGCCACATCACAAATCATCAATGAGAAGAGGGCCTCTTGTGGGCAGACAGGCTGGCAGGGCGCGAGCGGGGATGAGGCCCTGGGAGCACTTCTACCAGCCCCATCTGCACCAGTGCCCGTGCCAGGAGGGAAGATTCGGGGTCTCGCACCTGTCCTCCTGGGCCCTGGGCCTTGACCCCTTACCTGGGGTCCTGAGCAACTCGTGAGCCAGAGTCAAGATGGACAGAAAAACGCTGTCAGACAATGTGGGGCAAAGCCAGATCTGTCCGTCCGTCTGTGGTGAATGCGCCTCCAGTCACGGGCGCAGGCCGCCAGTGGCCCCAGTTTGCCCTCCCCTTCCAGCAGGGGCGCGGGGAAGCTCTTCTCGTGAAGGGTGCCGGGGACGGGCAGACACAGGCCAAAGAGCGAAGCCGGAGCGCTGCTGCCATCACGCAGGTGCAGTGAAAAATGGGCAAGAGACCTGCTGTCAAACCAGAAGCTCCAGAGCAACACAGCATGACGTTGTGTGGTGACGTCTTTGTCCTCTCAACTCCAAAGCCAAGGAAGGAGAAGAAAAAACCAACGACGGAATCGCACCAAACCGAAAACTCCTGTAGACGCGAGCAGCGCGTCACCGGGATGAGACTCCGTCATGTGCGCCCAGGCTCCCAGGGGTTGAATGGAAGGTCTGCGAAGACCAGACCTTCGAGAAGAGCAGCCAAGCGCAGCAGCCGGGTGAGCCCCGCGGAGGGTGTCCGGCGCGGCACAGGCGGCCAGCAGGCCCTGAGCAAACCTCCTCTCCGCTCACCAGACGCTGTGGGAACCGCACGGGGAGAATGGCCGGCTCAGAACATCCGAGACCACTCGTGTTCCAGGGTGGGGGAGAAGGGGCCCCCACACCGTGGGTGGAGTGCAGGGGGCAGCCCCGGGGGTGGGGGGAACTGTGGAGACCCCTCAGAAGTTACAAGTGGAATGGCTGTGACCAGCACTCCCACTTCTGGGTGTCCATCCAACCCCGACAGTGGTGACCGGAGAGCTGGGGACGCCGAGGTCGCGACAGCAAATTCACGACGGCCGGACGGGGAAACGTGCCCCGTGGAGGAAGGGTGGACGGCCGGGCTCACGGGCAGCGGACGCCACTCAGCGTCCAGTGACCCCGGCGTCTGAGACGACGCGGGGAACGAGGGCGTCCTGCCCGGCAGGTCGGGAGGAGAGAGACAGACGCTGGAGCAGCTCAGCCGTCTGCAGCGTGGAGACACGGCAAACGCGCGGAGGACGCACGCGAACAACCGCTGCGCCCTGGCGGCCGCGCGGAGCCGAGGGGTCGCCTGCGGAAGGAAACAGGGAAGGACGTTCCGCTCTCAGTGGCCTGCGCACAGCTCCGGACAAGTCTCAGGATGACGCGGGCATCCGTCGCTGCAGACCCTGACGCCCCCACCACCGTCTTTCCTCTGGACAGAGACGCCCCCACGGGTGTCGGGCGCGCTCACACCTGATGGGCCCACGACCCCTGCAAATAACTTTAAAGAACAGGAGGTCGGGCGGAGAGAGACGCCCCTTCTGAAGCCCTGCGCCCTGCCTGTGGGGAGGCGGGTGCGGGGCAGGTGGGCCTGCAGGCTGCCGGGTGCGCGATGGGCGCACAGGTGTGCGAACTTACCTGGTGTGCGCGCGTGAGTGTGAGGCCTGCACACACGTGTGTGGGTGGAGGCCTCTCCGGGCTCGGAGCCCGTGGGGTGTCGGTGGGACGCGGACACCAGCCAACAAGCCCTCCAATCAAGAAGCCCAGGTGTCCCGGGAGTCCCGGCGAGGTGCGGTCAGAGAGGCTGTGCTGCCCGGACCAGGCTCCACAGCTTCCACCTGGGGCGGTGGGGCGGGGCCTGCGGAGAGGGCGGGGCCTCGACGGGGCGGGGCCTGTGGAGAGAGCCCTGTGATGGGCGGGGCCTGTGGAGAGGGGGGCCTGCAGAGACCGCCGGTGGGCGGGGCATCGGCGGGGCGGGGCCATGGGAGAGATGTGGTAGGCGGGGCCTCAGAGAGTGTGGGGCCTGTGGGGAGAGACTGGTGGTGGGCGGGGCCCGCGGAGAGGGCGGGGCCTCGATGAGGCGGGGCCTGTGGAGAGGGAGGGGCCTGCAGAGACCGATGATGGGCGGGGCCATGGGGAGAGACGTGGTAGGCGGGGCCTCGGGGAGGGTGGGGACGGCGCCTTCAGCCCCTCCTCTCAACGCAGTCCCACCTCCCGAGGACGCTCCCACCCCTGGAGCTTGGACTCCTGCACCCGCATCCTGCCGCTTGGTCCTGATCAGGTCCTCCTGTGTCCGTGTCCTGCTGTAGTCTGGTCACCGCTGACCGGTCCTCCCTCCCTGCCACAGAGCCCAGCAGAGCGGCCCCCTGGGCTCCTTCAGTGTCCTGGGCCAATTGGTGGCCTCCGCGCGGGAGTCACAATCAGCGGCTCGTGTGCAGGGCGCGCGCTGCCTCCTGTGCCAGCTCGCGATGCCAACCAGCGTCCTTTCCTGGACCGTTTGGCACCGCTGTTTTCTCCGCAGCATTTGTTCTCGCGTTTGCTGTGTAAGACGGCCCTCCGGGCACACCAAGCTCGGCCGTGTCCCCAGTGCATGGGTGGTGGCGTCCCCGGAGGGAACGGTGAGGCCAGCCTCAGGAGGGCGCGGGTCCGGTGCTGAGAGTTCCCAGGGATGAAGCCAAGTATCGTTAAACAGGGGCAGCAAACAGCACTGTTTCCCCAAGACACTGGGGTGTGACAGGACACGGGCGGGCGACCCTGGGGCTACAAGGTAATGATTTGATGTTGATTTCGTGACGTGATCACAGCAAGTCCTTAGCTCATCACCTCTCATGGACGCACATTCTCCCTCCTGACAAAGCTCAAGGTCCCCCTCTAACAGCTCACACAGACAGCAGTGCTGCTTCCCGGCCCATGTGCTGGACGGGACACCCAGGCTTTTTTCTCTTAGAGTCACGCGTCGGTCCCTTTGGACCCCTGCGCCAACCCCTTCGCCCCCGCCCCGCCCCTGGGTCCTGAGGGTCATGTGTCGCTGCAAAGGCAGAGCTCCTTCTTTTTATCCAGTGTGTGCATGAGTGTGGCTTCCATACCTGACTGCTGTCCAGGGACGTGGGTGTCAGTCTGTCTTCCAGGCAGGGACTCGCTTTTCCTTTGGGAAGGGCACTGCTCAATCACTGGTAGTTCTAGTTTTTTGTTTTTGTTTGTTTTTTTCAGGAAAGGTGCAGGTGGGAGTGAAGGTGAGCAGAGGCTGACAGGTATTTATTTTATTTAGTTGTTCATCTTGGTTGTTTCCTCTGACCCCTGGACTGGGACCCAGGACCTTGGGACGCATGTCGAGTAGCACCCAACCGCTGCTCCACCAGGGGCCGCCTCTCTTTTTTCTTTTGTTAAGAGAGGAAGGAAGGAGAAGCATTTTGATGGGAGGAAAGAATTGGAGACAGAAGCGCTTGCATTTGTTTGTTTGTTTTGCTTGCTGGTTGTTCCCCCTGCCCAGGTCTCCTTGACTTTACACGGCCACTCCCCCTGCAGGCCTAGCGCCTGAGCCACCAGCCGGCCCGTTTCCTGCTTCCGAGGTCCCTGCACCCTCTTTGGCACGGGGACCACGCCGACCGCGTCCCCACCAACAGGGCACCAGGCCCCCAGGTGCACATCCGTCACCTCCTGTCCTGAGGGGACAGTCGCTCCTGGGGTGAGGAGCAGTCAGGCCGTGCAGCCCCCTGAGGCGCAGTGGCGTGGGCCCCGCTGGCTGTCTGGATGTGTTTGGGAGGCCGATGGCGCTGTGCCCGCTGCTCAGCTGTTTAGTGGACGCTTGTGTCCCACCGGTGGGCCGTGTGGGCTGTTTCTCTGGACTGAGCTCTGGTCAGACCCGGGGTTCGCAGGCACCTGTGTCTTGGGGGGCTAACGAGGGCGATGTGGCGGCGGCTCCAGGCCCTGGACCCTGGGTGCCCGGGGGAGCGGTGCCAGTGTTGGCACGACCCTGTCAGACAGAACTGCGGGAATAAGGAGAATCCATAGCAGCCCATGGAAACAGCTGCCTTAATGACGGGGCTGGACGGCGGGGCAGGGCCTGGGGTCAGCTTGGGCCTCAGTCAGGCCCAGGGTTGGGGTTTTGTGCTGCAGCCCAAAGCTGCTTCGGGTGGGAATGGGAATCAGCTGGCTACCAGGCCTGGTGATGGGCACCCCTGTCCCCTCATTCCTGTGCAGGAGGGAGTAGTGCAGGCCTCAGCTGCAAGGACAGTTCAAGGTCGTATATGAGTCAATGGAAGCAGTCAGCTTGCCTGTAATTTTTCACAGGCCAAACGCCTTCTCCTGCCTGTCAGCTTTCTGTCACCCAGGGCTTCAAACCCGCTCCCCCAAATATTTCTTCGTCTCAGCCCATTGCCAGGTAATTCCTCCATCACACCGACGGCAGCTTCCCTGCGCAGGGCCGTCCTAACAGAGGCCGCGGCGGTCACTCTGCGTCTCGCTGGCCGTGGACACGCCGTTTCCCAAGTACAGACGTCTGCAGATTCGGGCTTCCCCCCGACCCTCGCCCATCGGGACAGCGCAGCCCGCGGAACCAGCGTCACATTTCCTTCTACGTTGTGGTTCTCCAGTCATCAGAGAACAATGACAGAGGCCACACTGACCGCTGTGGTCCTTCCTTCCATCAGGGAACAGTGGCCAATAAACACCCTGGGCGCCCCCAGGGCCGGTCACTGCGGCAGGAGCGCGGACCCAGCGCCTCCTGGTGTCCCGACCTGGCACAGCAGCCGTCGCCATCGGCGGGCGGAGAGCTGGAACCGCCACTGCAGGGCAGGCTTGAAATCAGAACACCAGCACCCAACTTCCATCCCAGAAGCAGACTAAATGAGAAAAGTCACCTGGTTATTCCCATAGAAAAGCATTTGATAAAAAAATTAATACGAATTCATGAAACACTTTGCATAAATCCGACTGCAGCGTTTTTACCTTAACCTGGTAAAGGCTATCTTGAAAAAAGACCTGCCGCCAGGTTCGCCCTGGTGGAGGAGCGGTTTGTTCGGCCTCCTTCAGCTGGCGCAGTCCCCGGACATCCCAAGCACCCAGGTTCATATCCTGCATTCGGGGGAAGCAACCAAGATGAACAACTGAAAAGAAAACAACTGAAAGCGCTTCTCCCCAGCAGTGTGGGGAGACTGGGAATAGCCAGGGCCGGTGCCTAGGACTCAGCTGAAGTTGTTTCTCTTCATGGCAGCAGAGAAGAGCCCAGGCCCGGGCAGCCAAGCCGTGGCCTGATTCAGAAGTTACCATCTTCTAGAGGATGTAACAAACCTCCAGCTTCTGTGCAGACCAGCCTCAGTGTCCAGAGAGCAATGTGAAAGGGACTCATGAGGAGACAGGAAGCTGTGACGCACTCTCCAGAGAAAAGACCAGTAACAGGGATCGCCTCTGAGAGAGGCCAGATCTTGTAATCACCGCTGAAAGGCTTTAGAGCAGCCCTGAAAAATACAGTGTTTACTGAGGCAACTTTGATTTACAAAATAATATAAACCTGAATGTGCAGGCTCCTCACCACCAGATTACTAAAAATTCTTCCCCACTGTCCACTGGACCCGCCACCCTCTTCCACAGTCACCTCAGTTCTGCAGTCACTGGTTTTGTTCTGTCTGTTCCTTTGCTTTATTTCTTTATATTCCACATACAAGTGAGATCATCTGGTATCTGTCTTTCTCCTTCTCATTTAATTCACTGAGCATCATTCCCTCTAGTTCTAGCCATGTTGTCGCAAATGACAGGAGTTCATCTTTTTAAGGGCTGTGTAGTATTCCAGTGTGTGTCGTGTGTGTGTATCAAGTTTTCTTTATCCATTCATCTCATGATGGGCACTTGGGTAGTTTCTAATTCTTGGCTGTTTTAAATAATGCTGCAGTAAGCACAGGCATTTATATATCTCTGCAAACTAGTGTTGGTATGTCTTTTGGGTAAAACCCAGAAGAGGGGTGATGGGATTGTCTGGGATTTTCATTCTCAGTTTTTTTCAGTGTTAACCCTTGCACTTCTAACAGTGCTATTGACCAGAAGGCAGGGATGCAGGAGGATAATTTTCCCAAACCCCTGTAAGCTCAAATTCTAAATTCCTCTTTGGAACAAAACCATCTCTTTACTGTTTGCAAAGTTATTTCAGAATTGCAAACTTTTCATTTTCCCGTAATCCCCTGTTCAATCTTAGCCACAACAAGACCAACGGAAAGCGTGAGGAGTTCCTTTTGCGTCTGTAGTGGAAGGCTTGGCCGCAGGCAGTGACCGCTCCGGGTTTGTCTGAGAGATGCGCTCATTCTCCAGTTTTTAAGCAATTTCCATGAGGGCTGCACCAGCGTGCACTCCCACCCACAGTGTAAAAGCGTCCCCTTTTCTCCACATCCTCCAACATTTGTTGTTTCCAATCTCTAGGGTGTCAGGTGGTATCTCATTGCTGCTTTGATTTGTATTTCCCCAATGGCTGGGGAGGAAGAATAATATCTTTTCAGGTGTGTCGGCCATCTATATGTCTTGGAGAAATCTTCAATTCCGCTTTCCGATTAGGTTGTTTTTCTGCTGTTGAGTTCTATGAGTTCTCTGCCTACTTTGGACATGAAGCCCTTGTTAGAAGCATGAAATGCAAATATCTCCTCCCAGTCAGCAGGTTGTCTTTTTGTGCTGGGGATGGTTTCTTTTGCTGCGCAGAAGAAGCTTTTTAGTTTGAGGTCGTCCCATTTATTGACTTTTGCTTCTGTTTTCCTTGCCATTGTCATTTCAATTGTACTCAGGAATGTAAAGAAAAACATGCTTGGACTGAGGGAAAAGATGGGAACTCTCAAAAGAGAAAAAAAAAACTAGAAAAGAAACCAAACGGAGAGTGCAGAGCTGGACAGTGTTTCGATTAAAAATGGACCGCTGGACTTCAGAGAAGATCAGAATGACAGACGAGTTAGTGACATGAAGGCAGATAAGCAGAAATGGAGCCCTTCGAAGACAGACACAGAAGACGGGTGGAAGAAAACATGAGAGCCTGGAGGTCTAACACAGATGTAACAGGCGTCCCTGAAGAAGAAGAAAAGAGAGAATTGTTTGGAGAAATGATGGCCCTGAAGTCTTCATATTTGAGGGAGGGCCCGTCACTGATTTAAGGTCACGGGCCCCGGCGGTGTGAATGGGAGGACACCTACATTTTGGTGCAGCAGAGTCAAGTCTATTTGGATGCACATGAGAAGGCCATTCTGAAAGGAGCCAGGAGGAAGCACGTCTCTTTGTGGAGCCGAGGCTGGCGGACTTCACACGGGAACAGTGAACACCGGGAAGCAGCGGTGACATCTCTTCCGAGGGCCGGACGGAGCTGCGCCCTGAATGCTGCCGCGTGGAAACTCCTCCGCGGTGCGGACAGAGACTTACGTGCGCGGAGCCTGCCCACCAGCGCTGCGAGAAACCGGTTTACCCCGCCGGGAGCCTCCCGGAGCGGTGGTCTCTGCTCTTCACCTGCTTCAGCACCGGGCACGTGCCTTCTGCTCAGATGACCACCTTCCCTCCAGCCCACACACGGGAGGCGTGCTTTCCTCTGCTCCCTGCTCCAGGCGTCCGAGAAGCGTAACGCGCTCTGCTTTCAGAGACCGTGTGGCGCTGAAATGCGTGCTTACATTTTCACATGTTAAAAGAGCATATTTAGCTTCTAAAAACTTCCACCTTCATTGTAGGCAAGTCGGAGGGTGTGGTCCTGAGAGGAGAAGAAGAAGGACACAACCTAGTGTCTTCAAGAGAGGACACGACCCAGCCACACAGTGAAGTCAAAGGCCCGAAGGTCTTGCTCAAGCCTCAGTGGACATGGAGTCCCCGAGCAGCGGTGACGTCCCTGTAAGAGCCCAAGGGAGCCGGCGGGCCATTGTCTTAAGGACATGGAGTCAGCACGGCGAACGGACTGCTCGAAGCGCTTCCCACTAGACACCACCATGCGCGGCGCAGCCCTCAGGTCTGCAGCGTTTACTCAGTTTCTCGCGGCATGACAGGTGGGCGAGGGTACCCTGACACCACAGTTGTTTGCCATCTGGTGCTCACTCCACCCCCATTCCCTGGCGCTGGTAGAAGTTGGCCTGTTTAGCAAGTGGTGGAGGGAAGTGAGGGGCACCCCGCCACAGTCGATGGCACCCCCGTGGGGAGGCACCGGACCGGGGTTCTTCCCAGTCGGTCTCTGACGCAGACCTGAGCTGGCCAGAAAGACACAACGCAGAGAAGTGGGGTGTCATCTACATTGTGTCGCAGGAGAAAGAAGTCACGGACCCAAGAATCAGAGACCTGGCGAGATCACGAGGAGAAGTCTCTGTGGGTGACACAGAGCGGGCAGAAAGGTGCCAGGGTGCGGAGCACAGGCCACGCGCACCTGTGGCGGGGCAGACGGAGACTGAGCTTCCCGGTGGTCAAGGTGAAAAGGCAGCCAAGCACACACACGCGCATCTGCAGACACACAGGCAGACACATCTGCAGGAAAACCCGAACGCGTCCACACCCCCTTTTTTTAGAAGCATCTATTGCAGACTTTTCATAAAGGCTCTCCCCGCCAGTGTGGCGATGGCCAACACTTACTCCCAGGTCCTCCTCTCTGCAGTGGACCTGCCTCTGCCTGCCTTCACCACCCACACGCCTTTGCCAGCCGGCATTCCTCTGGACCACAGCCCCCGCTGGAGCTGCTGTGTCTTTCCTGGCTCACCCAGGGCGGCACAGGACTCGCTGCCGCATGCCTCCCTCCTGGGGGCCTCCAGTCAGACAGGGACTCGCTTCTGTCGCTGTCCCTGTGCTCCGCCCTGCCTGTCCGCTGCCCCACTGGCCTCACCCGTGTCTGCACACACCAGGGGCAGGACGACCCCTCTCATGACGTGGGCAGTCAGGCCTGAGTGAGGGGAGGCAGAGCCCAGCCCAGCACCTGCTCTCCTGCTGCCATTCAGTCCCACACCCAGACACCCCTGCTGTGTCTGCATCTGGGCCTCTGTCCCCACTGGGTTCGTATTCTGGGGACCCTGGCCCGCCCGCCACTCCTCTGCCTCCTCTGCCTAGACGGAGCTGGCCCTGACGGAGGTGCATCCACCTGCTCTTGGAAGGTGTCCCGGGTTCTGAAGTCAGAAGGCTCTGTGCCCTGGGCGGAGTGGGGGCCAAGTGCCCACACCTGTGGGTCCACCCCCCTGGGTGGCTGCATGCTCAGCTCCTGCAGGATTGGGCCCCGCATTTTACGTGGAGGATGAGGAGGACTTGTGGGGACTCATGGAGGGCTGAGGGGGTGGGCGCTCAGGCAGCCCTGAGCTCTGGAAAGAGTGGGGCCACAGGCCGAGCAGACAGCTGGCGTTCCCACCCCGTCAGGGCCGCTCCACGGAGGCGTCACTGCCCGCTCAGGCTCTATGTCCACTGAAACTGGACCAGACCTTCCAGGCCTTTGACTTTACTGAGTGTCCAGATATTATCGTTTCTCAAAGCTTTCTTCCCGTGTCTCGGGACTCATCCTCCGAATGAGATACAATCAAGGTAGAAATTAATCACAAAAAGACACATACAGTTTTTACACGTAATGATCTAAAACACACCTCCAACTGATAGCCTCTCAAAGGAGAGTCTGTCGAAGTTTCTAGATGCCTAGAACAGAGAGGAGAGGAAAACACCACGTCTCAGCCAGCTGGGATGGAGGGAAGGTGGTCTCTGAGCAGAAGGTGTGTGAACAGAGGCCACTACTTGGGGAGGCTCCTGGTTAAACTGTCCCCGCGGGACTCCCTGCAGATTTGTTAAGAAGCTCCAAGCAAGCGCGTGGACTTTTCTGTGTAATCCTTTACGCAGGTCTCCAAACGTCGGCCACCTGCGTTCCCAAAGAACAGCGATCAGAACAGAGCGGACATGGGGCCCTGTCGCCTAACACAGCTCCACCCCGTGTCCTGCCCCGTCTCTGTCTCCCTGACCTGGGGCAGCTGCTCCGCTGAAATTTCTCATGACCTTGGTGCTTTTGAAGCGCGATGACCTGCTATTTTTTTTATTGTAGTAATTATCCTGCACATTAAAATAATTTCCTATGTACAGGTTCCCCGCCCCTCAGATGCATGTCCGCACGCCCCGCCCTCCCCCACGTCACCACGTGTCCTTCCCGCTGTCCCACGGGCTCCCCCCAGTGCCCCACCCGCCCTGTTCCCTGTCGGCGACCCCAGTTCTGTTGCAGATGTTCCAGGGTTGGTTGTTTCGTCTGCTCCTTTGTTGTGTCTGTTCACGTTCCACCTGTGAGTGAGTCCTCTGGTGTCTGTCTTCCTTCTTCTGACTTGTTTCACTAGCATCATCCCCTCTAGTTCCATCCATGCTGATTCACACGACAGGGTTTCCTCTCTTCTCAGGGCTGTGCAGTGTCCATTGTGCGTATGGACCACGTCTTCTTCATCCATCACCTGACGTGGGGCACTTAGGTGGTTTCCAGGTGTTCAACCTGCTATTTTTTTTTTATTGTAGTAATTACCCTGCACATAAAATGACTTCCTGTGTACAGGTTCCCCATTCCTTAGATATATGTCAGCACGCCCTGCCCTCCGCCACGTCACCACATGTTCTTCCCCAGGGGACTCTGCCACCATGTGCCCTGCCCACCCCATTCCCTGTCGGTGACGTCAACTCTGTTGCAAATGTTTCAGGATTGGTTTTGTTTCGTCTGCTCCTTTGTTTTGTCTGTTCACATTCCACCCATGAGTGAGTCCTCCGGTGTCTGTCTTCCTTCTTCTGACTTGTTTCACTAGCATCATCATGCCCTCTAGTTCCATCCATGCTGATTCACATGACAGGGTTTCCTCTCTTCTCAGGGCTGTGCAGTGTCCATTGTGCGTATGGACCACGTCTTCATCATCCATCATCTGACGTGGGCACTGAGGTGTTTTCCAGGTCTTCAACCTGCTATTTTGCAGAAAGCCTTTCCACCTGGGCTAGACGTTTGCACACGTGATGGAGTGATGATGACATTCAGGAGCAGCATTTTGGCTAAACTATCCAACACGTGTGGTGTCCCTCCCAGAGCCAGAGAAGGGTGCAGACATACCCTGGGCTGAGTGCTGCCGGCCGGCGCCCACCATAAAGTTTCCTTTGGTTCCATGGTTTTTCTTCTTCTTTTTCTTTTTTTTAAGGAAAATCACAGGCAGGAATGAAGGCGAGGAGGCAGGCGGGCAGGAAGAACAGGGAGGAAGAAGTATTCGCTTTCGTGTGTTTAGTTGTTCATTTTGGTTGTTCCTCCTGGCACCCAGCTGGCTCCGTGGTCTTTGTTACGTGTCCTGTAGACGCACTGGCATGACGTCGCGTCCAGGTCCCATGGTCCTCTCGCCCGCATGGTGATCGTGCTTGTCTGAAGCGACGACGGCTGTAGATTTGGGGCAGATGAGAACCGTGCTGCACGTTCTCGCCCCCGATCCGCTGGAGCCCTGCTGTGTCCGCCTCTGCTTCTCCTGCCCACCCGGCACAGCTGCGAGGTCGCACACCCCTCCGGGACGGAACCAGAGTGTGTGGTGCTCCAGCCGGGAGCCTGCCGCGGTGGGGCGGCTGCAGAGGGTCACCGCCACTCACACTCCCTCCCCATCCTGCCACCTGTCATCTCCCCGTCATTTCCACCTCTCTCTCCAGAGCGAGACTCCCAGCCTGTGACAGCAGCCGCCTGTTCAACCAGTTTGAGTACGTGCTACCGGAGTGTCCATTTCTTTGATTTTTCCTATTTGGTATCATTGGTCTTCTTACATTTATAGTTTAATGTTGTTTTCTCCAAAATGAGCAAATGAGCAATCGAGCTCCTCAAATGTGCTTTCTGCCCTCTCCTCCCGGGGCCCCGATGACAGGACTGGCGCAGAGTCCACTCTTCCGTGGCTTTTCTCTGTGCAGATGCGAGCGCGGCCGCCGCCCTGGGTCTTTGCTTGTCTTCCTTCTTCGAAGCTCGCTTTCTTCAGCTCTGCGGTGTCCATTCTGTTACTCTCTGTTTGACTTCGCTCGGAGGCCTTTATCCTTCCTTCTCTAGGAGGTTTGCCTGGTTGATGAAGGTGTTTCTAGCAGCCGCTTTCAAAGGCCAACCTTGCCGAGATGGTCCAGTCTCCACGTAGAGTCCTGGACACGGTGAATGTCAGACTTGAGGTGACAGGTCTTATTTCCATCCGACGGAGGTCAGAGTTTGTTTCAGGGGAAAGGGGCTGGCTGGGTGTGTCACTCCTGTGTTCGGTCCTGGCAGTTGGGGCCCCAGAGGCCGACTCGTCGGAGGTCAGTCTGAGCTCTTCAGGAACAGCAGCTCAGGGACAAGCCGGGCTTCAGCAAACAGCTTCGTGAGGCTTCTTTCCCTCGCTCCTCCATCCGGCAGTCCCCCGGGGTTTCTGTCTGGGTCATCTGGTCGGAAAACTGGAGTGGCCACGTCCCGCCGAGCCACGGGGGCCCCAGCGTGCAGGGAGAGAGACAGCTCTCGGGCCCCCGGTGCCTGGTTGGAGAGGCTCCTTCTTGGGAGCGCTGGGCTTCAGGCGGCTGCAGGGTCCGCTTCCCCTACGCCCGAGCGAGAGCTGGGGGCTCCCCTGGGTCCACTCCGGGCCACAGCTGTTTTGGGTCTGTCCAGGGAAAATGGAGGACTGGCAAGAGGAAACACCTGCTCATCGGATCTGTCTTACTCCCCGCTCGTTCTTCCTCTGCTCTCGGCTCAGACGCCCCAGTGTCTCCGTGTGTTTCGTTCGCTGCCGGAGCCACATCAGAGGGAGTGATGGGAGGGGACTTTGTCCCTCTTACCCCTGGGCCAGAGCCACCTGGCAGCCCTGTGTTGGGAGCAGAGAGTCGAGCGAGGACGAGCTGGGAGCTGGCAGAACATCAAGGGCACCAGGCCCCGAGCACCGGCCTGGGTCACGGTGGGCAAACCCTGGGACAGTGTGTCTGTCACTGTTCACCTGCCAAAATAACACAGATATAGATATGACGTTAGAGAGCAAAGGGTGCATCAGCAATCCAGTGTCAGTGAAAACCTGCCTGCGTAGCTGCTGGAAGCAATGCTGTGCGTGAACCAAAAAACAGGTGGAGACCAGGATGCTCAGGGCCTTCGGTCCGAGAGAGACAGACCATTGGCCCCCGACCCCACCTTTTCTGTCCTCTCTCTCTCGAGTGTCTCGTTCTCCCAGGAGCGAGCCCGGGAGCCCTGCCCGCTGATCTTTGTAAGTGATACTCGCGTCATCTGTGCCTTTTCTGTATTTTGGCTCGCAGCCTTCTGACCCTGTCCCCGCCTCTGTGGCACGTGTGCGCCACGGAAAAGACGTTTACACCGCCAGGGTCATCTCGCTCTTCCTGCCTTTGGATCTTGAGCTGTGGCGCCTTTCTCGACACCCAGGCTGAAGACAGTCACATCTCCTTTACTCTGAGGTTCGTGAGCTGGGCTGCTGGCACTGCCCGCCGGGGTGATGCAGGCGTGGGCGTGGGGTCCCGCGCCGACTCCCCCAGTCACGCGTTGGTCCCACACCAGTTTCGTGTCAACGCCCGTCTTGGTGCACGGGCGGAAGTCCCTTCACCGCACAGCCAGTGTCCAGAGGGCCTGCCTGCATTTCGGGTCTCCGTTCATGTGACAGTGACGTGCCGCGGAAATGTCTGGGCTTCCTCAGCTTAAGTACATTGACCCTTAGGTAGTATGAACTTTTCTCGTGGCCTGACTTTCCTTCAGTGTTTCTAAGTGACCTTGAATGGTTTTGTTTACCTATCTTTCCACTTGTCTTGTTCAGGAAAACAAGCTATTGTTTCAATGGCAATCGGTGAAATTTAAAATTTGAAGACTCCCCCCAAGACGTCGGATCAGAGGCGCAGGCGCCGGCGCCCCCTGCGGAGAAACCGCACCAAGTGCAGGTGCGCGAGGCGTGGGCCGCTTCTCCGCAGCCGCTGCCCAGGCGCTGCAGCCCGGGCCCGGGAGGACCCAGGGACAGGACGTTCAGGAACCGGCCGCGAGGGCGTCCTGGTGTGCGACACTCAAGGGCTTTTCCTGCGGAGCCACAGCCTCCAGCGACAGCAGGACAGGAACGGCCTCCTGTGACCACAGACACCGCGGTGTCCTCCCAGGGGCCAGGGGGAAGTGGGGGCGGCACGGTGGGGGCGCCAGGTGGAGTCAGGGCTGGGGCAGCAGGTCCCCACCAGGGTTCCCACCGGGCGGCGCTTTCCCGCGGGCTCAGTGTGGGGTTTTCCCGGCTCTCAGGAAGGACCGGAGGCCCCAGCAGCCCCTGAAACAGCTGTCTCCCCTGCTAGAGGTCAGCACTGCACCTGCCTGCTGGTGGCCTGAAGCCCTCCAGCCACAAAGTCTACAGCTGCACCCCAGGCGTCCCAGTGGACGTGGGGACAGGCCTCGATCACAGCTTCCCCCGGGCGACAGCCTAGGTGGAGATGGAGAGATGTGCACGTGTGTATGTGTGCACGTGTGTTTCTTTTCTGCGACAGGCTCCTGCAGTCCCTGGAAAGCACTGACCCCTCCTGGTGCGTGGCCCCGATGGGACTGTGGCCTGCCTGTCGTCTGGGCCCGCAGACCCAGGTCTGCTCAGTGAACCGCATCCTAGCACGAGGCTGCTCCGTCCAGACAGGGACAGAAAGCTGTTTAGCCTGATCCAGAGGAGAAGCACAGAGTGCCAAACAAAGGAAGAGATGGAGACATCTACTCCAAGTGACAGAGTTTGAAACAAAATCCGGGAGAAAAGTCCTCAATAGAATGATGGGACCACCCTGAGTTCACAGCAGCAGTCTTGACGGTTCTCACTGAAATGAGGATGACAGCGAATGAGCAATGGCGCTGCAGCCAAAGCAGATGAGATGTGAGGAGTCACAGCTAAAGCACAAGAGCTGAGCTGAAAGATGGATGGATGGATGGTGGATGGCTGGGTGGTGGATGGATGGATGGATGGTGGATGGATGGATGGATGGATGGATAGATGGATGGTGGATGGATGGATGGATGGTGGATGGATGGATGGTGGATGGATGGTGGATGGGTGGATGGTGGATGGATGGATGGATGGATGGATGGATGGTGGCCTTAAGAAGCTTCAGCAGGACCAGTGAGCTCGGAGATGGGTGGGGGAGCACCCAGCAGACCAGCAGGGAGAACAAGGAATGAAAAGACATGAGACAGCGTTTGGACCTGCAGGACCACATCCGGAGACGCCACATTCACACCCCAGGGTCCCAGAGACGGAGAGAAAAGGGGCAGAAACTGTATTTGAATAAAGCTGAGAGCGTTCCCAACCGGGGAAGGAAATGACACCCAGACATGTGGTCACTAAGATGATAATAATTCAAGATAGAGAGAGAAATTTTAAAACAGCCGCGAGAAAAATGAGTCACATACAAAGCCACCCCCTGGGACCGCCAGTGGATTTCTCAGTGGAAACGCTGCAGCCAGAAGGAATAGCAGGATATTCTCAACGTGCTGAAGGAAAAGGACTCCAGCCAAGGATACTCTACCCTGCTGGGCTGTCACTTAGGATGGAAGGAGGGAACAAGAGCTTTTGAGGAAAACAAAGGTCAAAGGAATTTGTCCCGAAGCCAGCCTTGCAAGAAACACTGAAGAAGCTCTGCACAGTGAAGACACCTTGCTGAGAAGAGCCAGACATCAGACTGTAAAACGTGTGGGTTGGTGGAGGCGTAAGTTTGTGGACTTTAGAATGAGCTCAGGTGTAACTTGCTTTCAATTTAAAAGGGGCTATAAACAAAATCACGTGAGACGTCACCTCACACCTGTGAGAATGGCTGTTTTCCAAAGGCTGGAGGACATGGAGAGGACATGGTGAGGACATGAAGAGGAGGGGGCCCTGCACCCCGGAGAGGAGGGAGCCCTGCGCCCCGGAGAGGAGGGGCCCTGCGCCCCGGAGACGAGGGGCCCCTGCGCCCCGGAGAGGAGGGGGCCCTGCACCCCGGAGAAGAGGGGCCCCTGCACACAGGAGAGGAGGGAGCCCTGCACACTGTTGGGGGGTGAATTGGTGCCCCCTTAGGGAAAGCAGTGTGGAGAGTCTTCAAGACATTGAGAGTGGAAATTCCATGTGATTCCTTCATCCTGCTTCTGGGTATTTACACGAAAAACACAAAAACACTCATCTCAGAGATGTCCGCGCCCCATATTCACTGCAGCCCTGTTCACAATAGCTGAGAACTGGAAGCCACCTGCGTGCCCAACCTCAGATGATGGATGAAGACATGGTTTGTGCTCACAGTGGAATAATATTACACAGCTCTCAGAAGAGGTGAAACCTGTCATCTGCCACCGCATGGAGGGATCTGCAGGGACCGATGCTCAGCTGATAAGCTGAGGTGCCTGGGACGTGAAAGGAGAGAGGCAGCATCATGATTTCACGCCTCTGTGGCACCTGGAGGAACCGAACAAGAGAACTAACTCAAACAGAAACAGACTTTCAGTCCTCAGGACCAGACCTGTGGCTGCCGGAAGGGAAGGGCGGGGAGGGCGGCTGCCTGCTGGGGCGTGAGTGCACCCGGCTGGACTCAGGAGCACGCCGGAGACACCGGGCACTAGGCGAGCCCCTCAGCGCCACTAGATTGAGAAGCCAAGCAAAGTACACGTATACGTGAGCGAGAACGCACACTTTCATACTTAATATTCACAGGCAAGGTGCTTTTTATTTTGACAAGGTGCAGCGGGAAGGCAGGCCAGCCAGCCAGCAGGCAGAGACGGGGAAGCATTTTCTCTTTTACTTCGTTGTACATCTGGGGTGTCCCCACCCACGGGCCCTGGGACGTGAGCTGAGCGCTGGGACGTGCAGGGCTGTGTCGGGCCGGAGCGGCGGGCGTAACCGCAGCCCCACCGGGGCGCCTGCGCCCCCCAGCTCAAGGCTGCTGTCGCACCTCTGAACTGCGTGCTGGGTTTTCCTGCTTCGATTTTGCACGTCTTGTGTCAGATTTCTTTTGAAATGTTAGCTTTTCCCCCCGATTGTAAAGGCAGGTTTCTCTTGTATTCTACACCCTAGTTGTTTAGTGTATAAAAAGGCTGTTGATTTTCACTTTCGTTTCCTACTAGACCACTTGCTTGAATAATTTTGTTTGCTCTGCTGTTTTTAGCTTTTATAACCTCTGGGGTTTGGGGATGTGAGCGAAGTCAGCTGCCCACAGAGGCGGCCGTCTTCCCGCTCTCACACCTCTGGCTGTTTTCTGCGGCCCCTGTCCCTTTGTCCCTTTGCTGTGTCTCCTGCCCGGGGACGGTGCCTGTGGGTCAGATTCGGTCAGCGGTTCCCACTGGCATGCTCCACTTTGTCTTTCCTTTCGGACTGATCCTTCCAGGCGCACAGTCTCTGGGGCAGCTCACCTCCGCTGCGTGTGACTGACACGCCGGAGAGGGCCCTTGGTGGCAGGGAGAGACAGGCGGCAGCCCGTGCCCTTCACAGGGAGGCGGCTGGCGCTGAGGCACATTCTGTTGCTAGCCCTCTCTCTCCACTCCCTGGGGCGCCCGCCGGCCCAGTGGACCGACCTGCCCCAAGTGCTGCCCCACGGCGGCAGGCTCAGGTCCAGGGGTGGGCGCGCGTGGGAGGTGGGGCAGACATGTTCCTGGATCAGGGGTGGCCGGTGAGAAGCAGGCCCAGCTTCATTCGTCCTAACGGCCCCTTGCGTACTCAGCCGTCCCCTCCCCTCCATGTCAGCAGCCTCCCATTGCCCTAGATGGCCCGTCCACGCCGGTGTCCCAGACCCCGACTTCCAGACCTGAGCCACGGCTCCTGCTCACGGGGCGCCAGGCGCAGCCCCGTAGAAGCTGGCCGAGGGCTGAGGGCCAGGCGGTCGGGCGGGGGGAAGGCCGGAGAGGTGCGGGATGTGTCAGGCCCAGTCGGTCGTCTCTAGAGGAAGGAAGGTCTGTCCAATGTGCGTGGCCCTGCTGGACTTGTGGACGAGTTGCCGGCGGGAGCAGCCTGGCCTGACCAGTCAGGACCGCAGCCGGCTCCTCGGGCCTCACATGCAGGAACCGGCTGCGGGAGGAGAGGAGGCCACTGGCCTCACGACAGGGCGCGGAGCAGCCCAAGGCCCAGCGGCAGCATCAGCACCCCCGGACCCCGCCTGCCAGGCCCGCGGTTGCAGAGGCTCCGGGCGCAGCAGCGCCGGACCACCAGGACCTGGACCTGGCTGCCCAGGGCCCACTCGGACTTCATGTTGGAGCTGGTGCACCTGGGGGCGCAACGCTTGCTGAGCTGAACCTTCGTCCTTGTCTCTGCAGGAGAGAGGACGTGGCAGGGACGGCTGCAGGGGGAACACTCTGCCGGGACAGCAGAGGCATGGGGAAGAGCAAGACCAGGACAGGGAGTCTCGAATGGGCCTTGACCCCGCCAGGAGCCCCTTCTGCCGAGCAGGGGAGCCTGGTTGCTCAAGGTCACCTTCAAGGACAAGAAAAGAGGGGGGCAGAGCTGCTGGAGGGGCGGGCGCTCCCCTGAAGCCACACATGACTGGAGCCTGGGCTGAGCAGGGAGTGGGGCGCAGCCTGGCTTCCAGCTCCGGGCCATGTGGGGCGCGGACACTGGAAGAGAGACGTGGGGGCCACCGTCTGTGGCATTTTGTGCTGCACCCACTCAGTGTTCTGACCTGTGTCCCGGCACTGAAGGAGGGGCTGGGCGTCCGTCCTGGAAAATTCCACCTTGAACTGTTATTGAACCCCAAAAGAGGCAGGTGGGGGACCCCCACAAGCGGCCCCCGAGGACGCACAGCCCGGGGACCCCGCCGCACGGCCCCTGGGCCAGCCTGGGGCCCAGCTGCACGCGCTGCTGCCCTCTCAGCGCTGCAGGCCCAGCACCGCTCGTCCTGTGCCGGGGTGGGAGGGGGTGCCGTGTGTCCTCGCTCAGATCTGCCGGCCGTGACCAGGGCTGGCTCCCGGCACAGCTTGTCCCCTGTCTCGCCCTGGACCAGACACATCCACGCCTGTGTCGGCGGTTTCCAGCCGGGTCTCTGCACCGGGGCCTGTTTGCGTCTAGTCTTCTCTGCGGCCTGTGTCCGCTTCAAGTCCTGTCACTTGGCCCCAGGTCCGAGCACGGGCCAGTCCCAGGAGTGACGTGTACCACCCGGGGCTCCCAGCACACCCGTCCAGGGGACAAGACCGAGCCACCATGATGCAGGTCTGACCCGCAGCCGGGCCCTCGTACTCACTCAGGGTGTAGACCAGCGAGGTGGACACACAGACCTGGTCTGCGGTGCTGCACAGGGTGGCCAGGCACAGGGACACGTCGGGGACCTTGAAGCACTGGTAGCAGCTGAGATTCCCACCTGCGGGGCAGGTGCGGGGGGCAGGTGCGGGGGCAGGTGCGGGGGGCAGGTGCGGGGGGCAGGTGCGGGGACGGGTTGGGGGCGCCCGCCCAGCCCGCCCGTGTCCCCCCGCAGCCCCGCACCCCTCACCTGGCTGCAAGCCGCTGCCGAGACGCTCTGTAGACACCAGCAGGGCCCAGAGGATGGTGGCCAGCCAGCCCATGACCACTCGCCTGCGCAGAGCTGGCTCAGAGAAGGAGGTTCCTGTGAGCCCGCCTCCCAACTTCCGTCGTCACTCACCTCACTCGTCCTGCAGCCGGTAGGCGGACCAGGTGTGTGGGGGACAGTCCAGGCGTGGGGGGGAACGGTCCAGGCGTGG
>RJWH01006957.1:12553-46797 GCA_004363575.1 Solenodon paradoxus | reverse complement strand
GTTAGTGCAGAGATGAAGGTGGGATCCCAGGGATTAAGTCAACTGCCCAGGATCAGAAAGGAAATAACTAGCTCTGCCCCAAACTGGCCCGGCTCTGTCCATCTGGCTCTCCAATTTGACTGGGAGCTAGACTCACCTTAGAAGCTTGGAGACCATGTGGATTCCTGGCCCCTACACCAGTGATGCTGCTGTCCAGGGCCCCGGAATCTGCATTTCTGAAACGAGCCCAGGTTTCTGAAGCAGGCAGCTCGTTTCTTTGGGAGGCCAGCACCCCTGCTCATCTTCTTGCTCTCCCTGTGTGGGGAGCGGGGCTGCTCTTACTCTCAAACTGCTTCCACGTCCTCGCTTGCGGGGGAGGTCACTGAGTATACAAGATTGGCAGTTCTGTTCAGGGCTAAAAGGTGGAAACAATTTGGACAAGAACACTGGGTGGATTGAAGCAGGGACAGCAGATGGCCCGCTGATCCCCAGTCCCAGAAGTCCTGACAGACAGAGCTGCTGCTGCCATCTTGCTACCTGGAAGGATGTCTTTCCTGGAGGAGTCTCACTGGTGGACTGAATTAGATGCTGGCTGGTCCTACACACGGCGCAGTACGCCGCCTGGTGGAAAGGCCTGGTGTTGACCCGCAGAGACGCTCGACGCGGCGTGGGGAGAAACCAGCACCGAATAGACACAATCGTCTTTCACGCAGGGGACCACTGCAGAAGTATGCCGGGGTGGTGGTGAAGTGCTCTTTATTGACGAGACGGCAAAATAAAGAAGGTCACCCGCCACAGACTAGCACATCTTTGTTTCGATCCCTTCTTTCCATTGCCTTTGCTCGCCGTTTCAACATGGGGCTGCGCATGCGTCTCCTCAGCACGTGCAAGCGTGGACGAAAGCCGTGCGGAGCAGGTGAGCGGCCCTCTTCTTCCTAAGACTCGTTCCTCTTTTCCTGCACTATGACCCCCAAAGTTAGACCGTGCATGAAGCAGCGATGGAACCCCCGTCTCTCCTGCTCCCTCTCTGCGCCCTCACTCTCAATCTCTCTTACTAAGCGCATCTCTTGAATTATTAACCACTTACCATTCTTGCCAGCCTGTCACCGCACCCGCCTCCGCCCAGAAATGGCATCTTCGAAGCCATGATCGTTTGCTAGTCAGCAGTCTTTTCAGCCTACTTAACTGTGAGCTCATGAAACTCTCCCTGGGTGGGCATGATGCTTGGGTGTTCATGCCTACTTTCCATGGGCAAAGTTAACCGACTCGAAAATGGTGGGGTGCCCACTTGGTGTTGCATATTATATATAATATTTTAAATACATGAATAGAACATATATACACATACATATTATGTCATACACTATACATGATGTGTTTATATTATATACATACAGGTCATCCACCTCTATGTGTTTGTGACTCTATATGGAGCATAGCTACGCTTGGGTATATTTATTGATGTTTATGTGTGTATGTAGGTGTATGTATTAGAATGACTGGTAAGTCCACAGCCACCTTCTACAGAAATTAGTTGTAAAATTAAGTGATATAGTCCATGAAAAGGGCTCAGCAAGGGGTCTGACATCCACTGAGTGTTTCATAAATAGTAACTTATTTCAATTTTATTACTTTTGATATATAATTAATGTGATCATCTAAGAGACTAATTGTATATTCCTCATATAATGAATATCTGAAACTTTTTTTTTTTAACTTTTAGCATACAGTACTGAGAATCGTCTTCTACTAACCACTCCTGCTCTGTATAAAGTTTATGCCTCACATTTAAAATCCTATATTCATGTCTTATTTTAAAGATTTTCTTTTATTATTTCAAAGGAAAGGTGCAGGGAGGATCAAAGGCAAGCAGGCAGGCAGGAAGAGAGAGGAGGAAGAAGAGTCTTTATTGTATTGTTTAGTTGTTCACACTAGTTGCTTCCTTCTGACCTGGGACTCGAACCCAGGGGTACGTGGCCTGCACTCCTTCAGAGGCGATTTACCTAACCGCTGCTCCACCAGGGTGCGCCTAAAGATTTTCTTTTAGTGTAAAGAATGACACTCAACTTATTAGCTCTCCCATTCATTACATGTTCTCAATCACTGCTGGGTTTACTCTTGTTTTCTTTGGATTAAGTTCAGCAGACTTTCCAGAAATGTCTCAGCTACCCAGAGCTTGTTTCTGTAGCTTTTTTTAAACAAATATAATTTTTCATTTTCCATAATCTTTCTGGCATTAGAACACTGACCACTTCCTACTTAAAGCTTATCTGACGAAAGTCCCTTTTTATTGCTCCAAGTTCCTAAATCTCTCCAGTTCTGCTTTTTCCTATGATCCCACCAGGAGCAAAAGAAGAAAATCTAAGTGTTGACTTGCATAAAACCCTGCACTGGTTCGTTACCTGTAACAATCAGAATTGACTTCTTCCTGTTCCTACGCTGCCCTCTTCCCGTAGGAGCTCCCCTGACGCTGGGTGTCACTGGTCTACTCCGTTGACACGTGGGAGGTGTCATTTCTCCTGACAGAGCTTCACTTAAAAACCCGATTGAGAGGCAGCATCTGAAGGCTGGTATGAAAAGCACACAGTGCTTTCTTCTGAGAAGACGACAGGCAGGGCTTCCCTCCGTCTAGGAGACGCAGGACATGAAAGCTGCACCAAGTCCAGCCTTAGTGAAGCTCACGTGGGAATTTCCAATTCTGCTTGGAGAGTCCAAAGTCTTCCGAACTGTTGGGGTTTGGGGAGCCGGTTACTTACATGTCTCTCCAGCCCAGCAGTAAACCCCAGTATCAGGTGTACTCAGGAGCCTGTGTCTGCCACGTGTGATGCACATAGTGTGGCCTGGCTGTCTTACAACTCTCCTGACCCTCAACTCTGTTGAGTTGACCTGCCGGGTCACACGCGAAAAAGAAGTGCAAGCCTTCAGCCCAGAGCGAGGGTGCCCCATCACACAGCTGTTAGGGCAGCGAAAGCAAAGAGGGGGTGCACTCCGTGTAGGGTAGACTGTCCCAAGAGAACAGGACATGGAAGGCCGGAGCAAACCGGTGCAGTGACCATCTCCCTACTGTTGGCATCTCCGAGGAGTTCAATAAAGTGAAGAATCTCAGACCCGCTTCAGACCTGCTAAGTCCAAATCTCAGTCTCCATCAGAGACCCAGTGGTTTCTGGGCAGGCTGAGTTTGAGACGCACCGTCAGCACCGTTGACATTTGGGCCAGGCAATGCTTTACTGCTGAAGGTGGGTGGTTTCCATGCATTGCAGGGTGTTCAGTGGCATCCATGGCCTCTACCCACTAGGTGCCAGAGTGGCCCTCTCTGAGTTGTGACAAGCAAAATACATTGCCCAATGTGTCTTGGGGGACACCCCGCCCCCAGCTGGGAACCACTGATACAGAGGCAGGTATGGAGTAATAGGGAAAGATGATGGGAACTGAGCTTTGTCTCATTGTAATCCTCTAGCTGGTAGAAGATGAGCCTGAAAAGGCAAAGAAGACAGAGAAACAGAAGAAAAACCAGAAGTACAATGTTTGCGAACACAAGGAAGCAAGGCAGATGCGACAGTCTCACGTGCTGTTGAAATGAAGATGTGGATTGCAAAATGTCCATTGAATTTAGAGAAATGCAAACTACTGGTGACCCGAGAATGAACTCTGCTGGCAGACAAACAAGACTAAATTCAGGATGGAGAAAGGTGGGAGGTGTGGAAGCCGGGCAGGAGCTAGTTTCTTGTTACTCAGTGTGGGCCCAGGCCAGCAGACCTCCTGAATCAGCAGCTACGCTGAACCACGAGACGCAGGTGCCCAGTTCGTTCTGACAACATTTAAGTTTGAGAAACACTACGAACAGGAAATGCTTAAAAATAGTTTGGGAGTGAAGGAGAGGAATGAAACAGCCATTGTGCGAATGGATATACAACTGATATGCAACATGTGATCCCCTTAAATACACTTAGCTTACAGCAGGGCAGGGGGGTCCAGTGCCCAGGGGTGGAGGCGATTAGAAGTGTAGGCGTGGTGTGCTATGTATTTGACAAAGGGACCTGCACATCAAAAATTGTCTTAGTGCTGGAAATCAATTAAAACAAAGAAAAAGATGTTTAACTTCCAATACATAGATTTAAAAGAGCTACATATGGTTGAACATTGAACATTTAGTGGATATTTTGGAAAGAAAATGTGCAATTTATAAATGCAAATCAGAACTCTGGTTGTACTTCTGCTTTTAAGATACTTGCCAGATTCAAACTGTCACGATGTTATTAAAGTGTCAGCACACTTGTTACTTTATGCTTTTATCCAGTTACTGCCCATGAACAAATAAAAATATGTTTGCAACTAATTGGTTCTCACAGAAGAAGGATATCTACTATAGTTTCATATAAATAGAATGCTAATGTTTTTATTGTTTTTATACCAGTGGGCATGCATGGACATATATTACTCTAGACTAGTAGTTTTCATCCCCCCCCCCAGCTTTATTGTGGCCTAATTGACAAATAAAATTGTATATATTTAATGTATACTACACAATAGTTGATATACATTGTAAAATGATGAACACAATCAAGTTGAAGTGCATTCACACATCCACCACCTGACAAAGCTTTTTTTGGATGTGGTGAAAACACTCAAGAACTACTCTCAGCAAAAACGGTGATACCTTCTGAGATTTCGTTGATTTGTGAATGTGACAGCGTGTAATCACACAGACCTAGATGGTGGTTATGTGGTGTCACCTGTCAGGATGAATGCTGTGTTCCATATACTGTCATTCACTGAAATATTAAGTGACACATGACTGTATGTAGTAGAGTATTATTAACTCTGTTGTATATAAGATCCTTAGAAAGTTTGTACCTTTTCACTAACATCTTCCTATTTTCTTCAGTTTCCTCTGTCTCTCTCCTTCTCTCTCTACGTCTCTCTCCGTCTCTCTCTCTCTGTCTCCCTCTGTCTCTCTGTCTCCCTCTCTCCCTCTGTCTCTCTCTCTGTGTCTCTGTCTCTCTCTGTCTCTGTGTCTCTGTCTCTGTCTCTCTCTTTGTCTCTCTCTGTCTCTCTCTGTCTCTCTCTCTCTCTCTCTCTGTCTCTCTCTTCTCTCTCTCTCTCTCTCTCACACACACACACAGTCTCTAATCACCACCATTCTACATTCTGGTTCTATAAATTTGACTATTTTAGATTCCATATATACAGATCGTACAATACTTCTCTTTCTGTGTCTGGCTTATTTCACTTAGCATAACCCCTTCCAGGTTCATCCATGCCGTTGCAAATGGCAAGGCTTCCTTCATTTTTTTTAGGGCTGAACGATATTGCATTATTTTCTTTATCCACCAATGGTCACTTAGGTTATTCCCATGTGTTGACTATGGGGAGCGGTGCTGCAATGAAGCTGGGAGTGCAGATATCTCTACAAGTCACGGATGTCCTTTCCTTTGGCGCTACACCCTGTGGGGGTGGATGGGTCACAGAGCAGGTCTATTCTGAATTGTTTGAACAGCTGCTTTCCCTAATGGCTGCACTAACTTACATTCCCACATAGTGCGCAAGCATTCCCGTGTCCGCATCCTCACCAACACTTGTTAGCGATTTTCTTTTTAAAGAAATTTTTGAAGGAACATTGCATCATCATAAATCAATATCTGTATTGAATACATTAAGCTCACCACCAATAATCCGATTCCTTCCTTCACCGCATGATTGACCCCTTTTACCTGATTTGCCCTCCTCCATCCCCTTCCTCTGGTCACCAGTACTTTGATTCTACAGAACAGAAGTTTGTTTTGATTTGATTCATTTGCTTGTTTGCTTTCTCGCTCTATCACATATGAAGGAAATCACGCGCTGTTTGTCTTTCTCCTGCCTTATCTCACCAAGCATAATAATTCCCTCTAGATTCATCCACGTTGTTGCGAACGACGGGCTTCTCTAGTTTCTTTCACAGTAGCCATCCTAACAGGTGTGAGGCATTTCCCTGATGATTCATGATGGCGAGGGCCTTTTCATGAACTTGATGAGCATTTGTATGTCTTCTTTGAAAAATATCTATTTCAGCTCCTCTGCCCAGTTTTTAGTTTGCTTATTTTCTCTATAAAATTTCTTTTGGTATTGCACTTTGTGAGTTCTTTCTGTATGATGAATATTAACCCCTAATCAGATATATGGTTTGCATATTTTTAAAAATTATTCTATCGATTACCGTTTCACTTATTTTTTTAGTTTTTAAATCTTGCTTTGGTTTCCTTTGGGTGGAGAGCGCCACCTTGTGGTTCCTCCGCCCGTGGATGCACGGTCCGGAAGTCATTTCCGACTGCGAAGGCGTTTCTAGACTCCCTTGGGGGTGCGAAGGCAGAAAGGAAGAAACAAAACCCGTTTTCTCTGACTCTAAAAGCATGAAGTAGAGAGAGATGGAGACGGGAAAAGAGAATTATAAAGAAAAAGGGAAGAAAACAAGGTGGGGTGGGCGGAGGGCAGAGGGTCAGGTTGGGACTCTGAGGAATCAAATTAGATCTCATGGCCGCAAACCTAGCCAAGCGTTCTCAGAATTTCAGAGCACCCTCACATATCTGCATTCGGTGACTGTCCCCCAAATTCTGCCATGTTTTCAGTCTCTGAGACGTCCTCAACATCACACGCTCTCTCCTCAGCTGACAGCCTCACCACTTACATCTCAAAGAAATCGGAATCCCACCAAAGCGCCCTTCAAATCCCCTCCCTTCGACATCGAAATACGCTTCATGTCACCGTCCTTTGCGGCATCTCACAAAAACAAGGTGGAGTCTTGCCATTCAGGACAATATTGACGGAACTTCGGAGCAGTTTGCTGAGTGAGTGAGTCAGAAGGAGAATGGCAGGTATTGGCTGATCTCATCTATATTTGGAATACAGAGACACAACGAAAGTGAGCTGATAAAACTGATTCCTCCCCCCAAGGAACCTACCCTAGGCCCCAAGGAGAAGTGACCCTCCCTTAGGTGTCCTTTCCCTTGGAAATTTACAACCCAGCCCACCCCCATCCCGGTCCACTCCCTTCCCCGATGTGGAATCTTGCTTCAGGAGAGAGCTTCCTTCCATTGCCTTATCACTCTCTTCCATTCTGCTGCCCCTTCTCCTCTCCTGGACACGGTTCTTTTACCTTTAAAGACGTCTGCTGTGGCATTGTTTGTAATCTCAGAAAAGCGAGACAAACCCCAGTGCCAGTCAATAGGAGATTCCTTACATAAAACGCCACATCCATGCCACGCAGACAGCAAAACGATTTAAAAGACGAGGAAATCTCTCTCCACTTGCCAGATGGGATACTGTCCGATTCATGAATCGTTTTAATAGCAGCAACCAGATTTTTACAAAAACAGAACCAAGACAGATTTGCAGCCCCCAAATCGAGTGCCCGGTGGAGAAACTGGTGCAGAAGAGCCCATGCCATATGATGCTGTTTTTGTAAAGAAAAACAAAATCTGTGGGGAATGCTAGGTCAGTGTAGGCACAGAAAAAGTCTTGCAGAGCGAACACCATCATGAGGGTTCTCTTCGAGGAACGAACTTTGGAGGGCTTTTGCTTTATGTTCTATATTCCTGAGTCCTGGGTTTGCATGTTCAGCGCAGTGTGAGCATACTGCAACCAGAAGAGATCCCTCTACATAAAATCCCTTAGCTGTCGTGACACCCCTTCTCCCTGTCATTCTCACTGGCACCTGGCACTGACGGGGGCACAGAGCGGGATGAATGAAACAGTCCTTGGGCTCAAACGGTTCACTGTCTGGCGGAGAATGTGAGACGGACCCACCGAAAGGCAATCCAGGGCAGAAGGGGGGCGCCGAACTTTCGGTTCAGTTGGGACCAATGACCCAAGCTTTGTAAGCCTGGTTCCCCCTCTGAGAAGGGAAAGGCTACTAACCGCCAAGGACGGGTATGAGGCCTAAGTGGGCAGAGCCTGGTGAAGTGCCTGGCACCAGGAGATCCAAGGCCACAAGAGGCATGGAGGGGCCCTGCGGCCAACAAACACAACAAACACATCTGCTGGGAGGGCCTGGCAACATGGGTGCCAGCTGAGATGGGCAGGGCACCACAGGCTGCATCCCAAATGCTCATGACCGAGAGGCACCCCCAAATCACAGGGTACAACTCCAAATGTGGGGCAAAGTGGAGGCCAGTAGAGACCAGGGAGAGCATAAAAGTCACAGAGTTGGGAGTGGCCTATGGCATTCTCCAGGAGCCACGGGCAGTCACGTCAACTGGAGAGCATGACAGAGGTCCAAGAGAATTGAGAGGGAAAGATGGGCAAGACAGGATCTAGAGTGCAGGAAACTTGCACACCAGCTCCGGCTCCAAGCTTGGGATGGGATGTGAGCCGAGATCACAGCTCCTAGTGCGCTCCTCCAAGAAGCTCAGGTTGGTGTGGACTGGGGGGCCATCACGTCAGTTCTGACCCCTCACTGACGCGCAGCCCTGTCTAACTGACTTGTGATGCCTCCACACGGTCAAGCTCCTCTCTTCCATGTCACTGATAATCTCTCTGCCAAATCAGGTGAGGTGGTATAGGTCCTTATGATCCCTTTTGTTGTTGGTATACCAGATGGTCAAGAGCACAACTTGGGAGCCAGAGTAATCTGACTGTTTGAACCTCTGCTTTCATTTCCCTCTTCTTTTCTAAACGAAAACAAAAGACAACACACAGATAAACAAGGAAAGGGGGGGGAGTTAACTCCCTCCACCACGTGATCCTGCCCCTCTGCTACCTCCTTCCCCTCTGACACCCTCAGCCTTGCTATCAGTCCAAAGGTTTGCTTTACTTTTATGTTATGAATGCATTTGTGTTGTTTCTCTGCATCCCAAGTATAAGTGAGATCATCTAACATCTACATGCCTCCACTGACACCTTACTCAGAAAATACTCTCAAGTTTCCTCCATGCCACAAATGGCATGGCTTCACCTTTTTACTGGCTAAGTAGTATTCCATGGTGTGCATGTACCAGATCTTTCTTATCCATCGATGGACAGACACCTAAATCTTTCATGTCTTGGCTATTGTCAGTAGTGTTACATGTTAAACACAAGGGTGCATACTTCTTTTGGAATTCATATTTTGCTTTTCTTTGGCTAGATATCCAGAATTGGGATGGCTGGATCATAAGGTAGTTGTCTAACATTTTTTGAAATCCCTCCATAATGTTTTCCAAATTGACTGCACCAGCCACCAACCATGGAAGAGGGTTCCTTCTTCTCCACACCCTTGCCAACACTTGTTGCTGTCTGTCTTTTTTATATAGGTCATTCTCACTGGTAGGGTGATCTCTCACTGTGGTTTTGACTTGCATTCCTTTAATAAAAGGTAATGAAAATATTTTTTCATTCGCTGTTGGCCATCTGTAAATCCTCTTTGGAGACGTATCTGTTGAGATGCTCTGCTCCTTTTTGTAACTTTTAGTAGTTTGTAAGTTCTTCATATACCTTGGGGATTAACTCCTTGTCTGATGTATGATGTAAAGATATCTTCTCCCATTCAGTCAGCTGTTTTTTCATTCTGGTGATAGTTTCTTTCACCGCACAAAAACTTTTTAGTTCCATACAATCCCATTTGTTTTTTTTCTTTCATTTACCTTGCTTTTGGAGTTGAGTCCCCAAAGACATTTCTAAGGAGAATATCATGAAGTATATGACCTATGTTTTCTTCTCAAGATTTTATAGTTCCTATTTTTATATCCAGGTCTTCAATTCATTTTTAATTAATTTTTGTGTATGGTGTTAGGAAGCGCTCCAGTTTTGTTCTTTAGCATGTGGCTGTCCAGTTTCCCCAACATCATTTATTGAAAAGAATCTTCTTGCTCCTTTGTAAGATCAGGGCACTTTTATCATAAATGAACGCGGGTTCACTTCAGGGCTCTCAATTTTTTCCATTGATCTCTGTATCTGTTTTTATCCCAGTGCCACATTGCTTTAATCACTATTGGTTTGTAATATATTTTGAAGTCAGGGAGTGTAATTCCTCCACTTTTCTGCCTTTTTCTTTGAATTGCTTTAGCTGTTTGGGGCTTTTTGTGGTTCCATAGAAATTTTAGTATTATTTATTTCATTACCCTTGAAAATGTCACTGGAATTTTTATCGGGGTCGCATTAAGCTTGCACATTGCTTTAGGTAATTCAGTTTTCTTCTATGACAAATTAAAATAACCTTAGTCCCTGGGAGAAGTTAATAAAGGAAAATGTCTGGCACATAGTACTCTCTACTTAACGGTCACTTATGGTATGAAACACTTCCTTTTTTCTTTTCCCACTCTCCTTCCTTCCTTTTCTACCTCTTCCTCCCATTATTCCAATAACACTAAGTTTCTGCTATCCCCAAGACACCACTCTTGGGTACAGGGGGATAAAATTATTTAGTGCCTGCCCTCAGGAAACTTCCAGTCCAGAGGGGGGCACATGCCAATCAATTAATGAATAATAAGAGTTTTGAAACGGGGGAAGCACAGGATGGCTTTACCCTTTGGGAGTGCACAGGAGACCCAACCCACCCAGCAGAGAGGCTAATCCAGACCTGTATCTCAGAGTTGACCAAGTCCACGCTGTATCCTGGCAGAATCGCAGAAGGCAGCCAACTTTTGATGGAGGGGTAAGATGGAGCAGTGTGAATGTGTGCTCAGAGGTGTGCCTGAGTGGAACTTGGAAGGGGAAATACAAGTGGCTTTTAAAGACTGAAGTGCCAGGTGAGATGGGGGCCTTGGTTCTTGAAGAGCTGGAAAGGGAGACAGAGCTCATCAGAAAGGGCCTTGTTTGTGATCCTAAGAAAGTCAAACTGTATCCTGAAGACAAAAGGAAATCCTGGGAAGAACTTTCATAAATGGGGATGAAGTATTGAGAGCCACATTCTGTAAAAACCAGCCTCTTCCCCCCTAACCCTTGCCATACTCTTAAGTCCTAGTTCTCCTGTTGCTCCCTGGTTCGTGGTTCTCCCCTGCTCTTTGTCTGGCTTCCCTGACGGAGCTACATTCATCAGTCTCATTCCACAAGGACTTTTCATGGAGGCTTCTGGTAGGCCAGGCCCTGTGCATGGAACTGGGACTGTGATGATGACAATTGGCCATCTTGTGCTCACTGCTCCCTGAACACATCCTGAGTGTCCACATTTACTGCCTTTGCGCCTCTTCGGAGAAAGCTTTGTCTCTCCTCTTTTCATTTTCTTTTTTTTTTGTTGTTGGCTTGTTTGTTTCAAGCAAGACCATTTACATTATATATATATATATATATATACATACATACATACATATATATATATACATACACACATATAGCTATATATGTATATATAGGCACCTATATACACATATAGAGAATGTTAACCTTTCTCAGCATACATAGTCATTTACTTAACTTTTCATATTGAAGCAAACCTTCTAGCCAATATGGATATACCTAGGAGGTCATTGTCTCTGGGCTCTGTCCAGGGACACAGGGAGCATAGGGCTCTGAACTGTGGTGCCCGATGTTGGGTGTGAAGCCAGGTCTGGAGTCTATGCCTACATATCCCTACAGTTGCTCAGACTCTTCTAGACAATGACAGGTGAACCAAGCAGGGTACAGCTCTCTATAGCTGTCTGGGTCTAGGTCAAATCCCCTAAATAGACAGGAGGAGGAGCTCAAATGATCTAACTTTACAACATGAGAAACTAGAAAAAGAAGAACTAACCCAGTAACTAGCAGAAGGACAGAAATAATAAAGATTAGAGCAGAAACAGAGTCAAAAAACAAAAGAGAAAATCAACAAAACCAAAAATGGGTTCTGCAAAAAAATGAATGCAATTGACAAGCCTTTAGCAAAACTCTAAGAAAACAAGAAAATATATTTTCAAATGTCTAAAATCAGAAATGCAAGAGGAGACATTACTACCAAGTATATAAAAAAAAAAGATTAGAGAGTTTGAATGATTGCAAGCCAACAAATTGGATAACCTAGATAAAATGGGCAAATTCCTAGAAACCCAAAGCTTACTAAAATAGTAGGAAATCTGAAAACACTGATAACTAGTATGCAGAGTGAATCAACAGTGAAAAATAAAATCAAGCTAAAAAGTACATGACATAAAATGTACCACCCCAATCATTGTTCAGTGTACAATTCAGTGGCATTAAGAACATTCACAGAGCACTCTGGTAGCGGTGAGGTCAATAGTCTCCGAAGTACTCAGGCCCCATACCCCTGGGTTCGGGTCCCGGTCTGGGGGAAAACAACCAGTGTGAACGACTGAATAAAAATGGAACAAAGTGCTGCTTCCTCCTCTCTCCTCCTGCCTGCCTGCTCGCCTTCACTCCTGCTGCACCCTCCTCAAAACAATAAAACAGAAAGCCCATTCACCTCATCGCGCAAGTATAAACAGCACCCAGCTCCAGAACTTTCTGTCTTCCCAACCTGCAGCTCTGTCCCTACCCAGTCATTCCCTTTCCCACCAGCCCCTGGTAACTTCCACTTTCTGTCTCTGCGAATTTTCCTATTTTAGATTTATATAAGTGGACTCATATAAAACTTGGCTCCTTTCCCTTAGCGTAATGTTTTCAAGGCTTTTCTGTGCTTTGTATTAGAATTTCCTTGCATTTAAAATTGTTTTATTTCCATTTAGCTGTTCACACTGGTTGCTTCCCCTGGACCCAGAACTCGAACCCAGGGATCTGTGCTTGCATCCTTCAGAGGCTATTGACTTAACTGTTACTCTCCCGGGGATACCAAATGTCCTTAGTTTTTAAGGTCAAATAAGATTCCATTGTATGTACAGACATTGCATTTTGTTTACCCAGTCTTCTGTTAATGGATGTTTGGATTGTTTCCACCATTGGTTACTGTGAATAATGTTGCTATGAATATTGGTGTATAAATAACAAAAACGATCTTATGGAGGTAACTCTGATTTACAAAATAATATATAGAAATTTAGATGTGCAGAGCCCCTCTTCTTCAAATATATAACACACCACGCCCACCACCGCATTTCTAACACGCTCCCCCACTGTCCATGGGACCCCACCACCCTTTGCTCCTACCCCCCACCCCCTTCCCCGCTGGTAACCTCGGTTCTGTTGTCAATGTCCAAGGGTTAGTTTGTGCTTTGTCTGTTCCTTTGTTTCTTTATATTCCACATGTGAGTGAGAGCATTTGCTTCTTGTCTTTCTCTTTCTGACTTAGTTTATTTAGCAACATCTCATCTAGTTCCATTCATGTTGTTGCAAATGGCAGGAATTCATCTTTACAAAAAAGCTTTTAAACATTAGACTTCTATATTAGGATAGTCTTAGAATTATTGGAAAATTGCAAAGACAATGCAGAGTTCCTGCAGAGTTCCATACCTGGCTTCCCCTATTGTTAGCATCTTATATTATTACGATTGTACAATTGTCACAATAAATGAACCAATATTGATAATGACTATTAAACTTCATACTTGATTCCATTTTCATGAATTTCCCCCAAATGTCCAGATTGTTCCATTATATGTATCATGTGTCACATAAAATTACCTTGTCTCATTAGGCTCCTCTGAGCTGTAACAGTTCTCAGATTTCCCTTGTTTTTGATGACTGATGGTTTTGAGGCATACCGGTCAGGCATTTGTAGTGTGCCCCTCAGTGGAGGGTTTTCTGATGCTTTTCTCATACAGACTGGGGTTAGTTTGGAGGAGGAAGACCTACAGAGGTGAAGTGCCATTCTTGCCATATCATATCAGGGGTGGCTATTACCAACACAATTATTTTTATATTTATCCATCAGAATCCGTATTAAGCTAAAGATGGGTTCATACCGATGACCCTAAGTCCAACCCAGTGCCACATGGTTCATTCTAGCCTTCCCCCTTGTACAGCTCTATTTTTGACCATCTTACCTATGTAAAGACTTTCTCTTCCACCCTGGTCATTACTCACTGGGAAGGGTGACTAATGTGTAAAGTTTTAGAAACTATAGAAAAAGAAAATTTCCACCTGACTTCAAGCACAGTGGAACAATCACACAGAATGGTCTTGCTTCATCAACCAACTCACTCAACTGTGGTCCATTAATTCACACACTTGCCCACTAGTCCCCTCAACCTGATCTTGAGACCTTCTCAGTCCCTCAGCCAGCTTTCCTGTTCTCTCTGAAACATTTCTCTGCATGGTACTCAGAGAAACCAGGACCCTCCTTATCTCAGTGTTCCACACTGCTTTCATGCCAAGGTAGTGAGGAAAATTTCAGACACTGTCTCTTTCCGTGATTCCAGATGGGATATGAGGGGGAGTTTCCCTCTACTCTCAAGTCATAAAAACGTATCTGAAGGTTCTAGGTTCCCTCTGTTGCTGAACTTATCACAGGCCAATCTCTGACCTGAGACCCAACTAGCCATCTTCCTCTGTTGTACTCCTCTGGCCAGGCAATGAAATGATGTTTCAGTGTTGTTTCACACATTTCATACATTGACAATGGAAACACAGTTTTTGGAAACTGCTTCTTTCTCCAGTTCAATGGAGCCAAGCCTTCCCTGAAGCAGTGAGTGCCCCACGGCTCACTTCCCGGTAGAGGGAGGGCAGGGAGGACGTGTCTGAGACAGCATGTGTGTGTGCCAAGTGGAGGGACTCCACCAGGTAGTGCCTTAAAATGCACTGCTGTTTCACTAATCTCTTTTGGTCTGGGAACATCTGTCAACACCTAAATTTGCTTTGGACCTGGAACAGTAGTTAGAATTAATGCCAGCATATATGTAATACATTGTTGAAGAGATAAACTGGATGATTATGATGAGGTTTTAACAAAAGATGACCCTAATCCTCTTCCCACATGATAATGGAATATTTGATACTGTTTGGCTGTCCATGTAGAGTATTCATGAATGGAGAATTTGAAAAAAACTGGGAACAGAATTTGGAGTGGAAAGAGTCCCAACGGTCCTCTCTACCATTATTTTACTCTTGCCCTTCGTCTCAGTTTACTTATCCATGAACTACGGGAACTTCCCGTACTAAAGGACTATAGTTTTTTGGCTCAATATTTGGGAGATACTGATTTCAAGAAACACAGCAATGGGTTGCAACTGATGGAAAAACCTAGGCTTTCAGATACTTCCTCTACAGCCTGGGACTGACTCCAGAAGGGACTCTGTAGAAAACTGCAGTGATTTTTCTTTGTCTTTGCTCCTGTGCAGTCAGATATGCTGTTGAAAGGAGCATCCCATTCAACATCATGAAAAGAGCTTCAATTTGATATAGCCAGGCTCCCATGTACGATTTTACAAGTTGTCTCCTGGTCAATGGATATGGCCAAGTGAGGCTGTCTTCCTCCTCTCACCTAGCTCTGTGCCCTGATTTGAGGCTACGTTGGCCTATATACACAACCTGTTCACATAGAGGGCCGCCATTTTCTCATGGACACTGAGACGTTGTATGGTCTAGCAGTTGAGCTTTTCTTTGACATGAGTAACAATAGTACAAATGGAAAAGAACCAGCTGTGGTTGGGCCAGAGCATAATGGCATAGGTTTAATTCAGAGTGAGTGAAAAGACTGAGAGGGCTCTGGAAGGGTAGGTGAAGGACCTAGGACTGAGGGAAAGTAGGGAAGGAGCTGTGGAATTATGGGAATGACACCAGGAACATCATGAGATTGACAACATTTGCTACCTGTAGGTCAGCCCTAAAGTACCTGGTCTGCGCTGACCAGGGAAGGACAGCCTGCTGTCTGCTCAGGACCTCTGCCTTTAGTTTATAACCAGGACGGGTTCATATCAAATCTGACTTCGCGTACAGGAGTCCTCTTGTGCATTTCTTCATTCAAATCCTTTGTTTTACAATGATTCTTTTACATGACACCTTCCACTTTAGCCTTTTCAAAATTTAATGCTGATTGGGGGCACACAATTGATTCCAGGAACCAGGTGTTGTCCCAGGTCTGGAGCTTTCTCCAGTGCTTCACAGTACTTCCATATGCGGAATCTCACTGCTGTCCTATGAGTGATCTGGGGCTCATCACCCCAGAGGAAAGGGTCATGGCCAGTGTCCCAAGAATGGTTCTCCTGTGCTCTTGCAGGCAACAGCCCAGAGGTGAGTGGAGCTCACGGCAGCAGGAGTAGTGATGATAGTGCCAGCTGTCGTCTTGGAAGGCTTACTCTGTCCAGGTACTGTTGAAAGGGCCCAGAAGCAGAAACGCAGGTCATCCTTCAAGTCACTCTGTGAGGAAGACAGTCTTATTCTTAGACCCATTTGAGAGGTGAGAAAACTGAGGCTTGCTCCGGCTGGTGGTTTGTGCTTCTGGGACACACAAAGTGCCTGGCAGGCTTGCCTGGCCAGCATTTGTAATGACAGACTGCTTCTATTTTGAAATAAAGATGTGCCCGCGTGGATGACAGGGGGAAGAACATGACTTGGTTTTGGAGATGCCTTACTGGGCAGGGCAGCGAGAGCAGAGCTGGTCACTTTCCACGTGGGACCGAACTTCTGGATCACAGTGGCTGTCCTGCCTGTGTGTTGACTGCATTTTTATTTTCATCTTTTTATGGTTACGGTTTGAGTGGAAAATCCTGTGCAAGCTCATTTGATTTGACTAAGCCTCACATCTAGATGCGTTTGCCTGGCATGAGCATGGATCATGCGCCAGTGTAACACAAGGATGTGCCACACTTCATGAGACCCCCAAGGGACGGGTCTCTAAGAGGTCGCCTGACACTTTGTGGCCTGGAAACTAGGGCATGTGTGTCTGGCTTTTCTAGAAAGGCTGACCAACTCTCCAGCCCAACAGAGCTTCGCCCATTCACTACTAGAAGCCACTTTTACTGACTCGCTTTTAAAGGGAAGGTGCAGGCAGGAATGAAGGTAGGTAGGCAGGCAGGCAGGAAGAGAGGAGAAGGAGGAAGAAGTACTTTTATTTTATTTAATTGCTCATCTTGGTTGCTCCCCCATGGCTCCAGGTTGTCAACCTGAGTCCTTGACATGCATGTGGTCTGTGCAGGCCAGAGCACACCATTATTTTCGACTTTTAAACACTTTATTTCCAAGCAAATGTTTCAAAAGAAACCAAGAGCCTGGGTGGCAGTTCAACGAGGTCTTTGCGCTCACTGTCATGAAGTCTGGGGGGAGCTGTGACGCCACTGCGGGCAGTGTTCTTTGGTGTAATGGCAGCCTCCTCGCAATCCCTGCGCCAGGACTTGAATCAGCTGAGAGACTGGCCGGAGAGGTCAATTTAGGAATGACCTGTGACTTCCGAAAGGCATTGCTCTGCCACAGGCTTTCCAAAGTCCTGTGTTGTCATGTAGAAGTTTTGCAACGGAGGGAGCCCAAAGGCCTGGCAGAAATCATCCTAATAAAGTACGTGCCTCTGTGTGTGAGTGTGTGTGTGTGTGTGTGTGTGTGTGTGTGAAACGTCACCCTAACTACCCTACCCCCTATGTGGTTTCCTGTAATTTAAGGGCTATAAGTCAAGACGAAGCACATTATACCCTATTCCAAACTTTATCCTTTCGGCCAGGGGTTGGCTCACATTTTCCTACAAGGAAAGGGCCAGACAGTAAGCTTTTCAGGCTTTGTCAGCCAAGAGGTCAATCGAAGACATGATGTAGATGCTCCCCTAGACAGAAAAGCACATCCCACGATTTTTTAACTGATGACTTTCAAAGTATAATAATACTACTCAAGTGCATTTTTCATAAAGTACATGTACTCACAAGAAGCATAGAATGTGCTGGGGCGGGGGAAATGCTGGCATTGTGCCTCTGTGGAGCTTCCAGCTACAGTTCTTTCTCATCAGGGTGAGCACAAATGTGCCCCTGGAAATGTGAGTCTTCACGCCAGGGCAGGATTTGGCCCATAGACCTGCTGCGTTGAACTCCTGCCCTTCAAGTCTTCAGAGGCCCTTTCTGAGGGAGCTTAAAATCCAATTTACTTATCAGACCAAATCCGGAGATTAGGTTTTCCTGCCTCGTGTATGCTCTGCGTTCATTCACTGACTCACTCATTCAATGACATTGTCCCCCTTTCCTCTCCCTCAGCATCTCCCAATCCTGTCTCCAGAACAAACATTTGGATGGGGACCCTTGCCAGCCACCCCACCCACCCCGCCCAATATACACGCATCGCCGAAGACACAGTACTGTCTGGCTTGGGTTCTGCTGAAATCTCTTTCTAAAGGAATTTTCTCCCCCTCCTCAATTTCAGTTTTGAAATTGGAAAGCACAACCAATAGAGGATTTGGCAACCATGAAGAAATCACAAGTTCCCTTCTTCCCACATCAACTTCTGCAAATCACAGGCAAGGTTCTGCTGGTGGTAAAGTGACCTATTTCAGGAAGTTGAGCAGTTTCTTTCTCCGTGTGCACCGACTGCACAGAGGGTACCACTCCGCAGAGCCGCAGGCAATGAAATGAGAAAGTAGAAGGGGCGACGACAGACAGCGGTAAGCCATTTCCATTCCTTTACAAAGCTCCCCACAATGTGTGTGCTTTCCACCCAGATAGCTAGTTTGGCAGCAAGTGGTGTGAACAAAGAAAGCAATGAATGGGGAAGCCAGTATAAAAAGGGGAGGTATGGAAACAACTCGAATTTTTTGAAAATCACAGACAGTAAGTTCTATGAATTTGGAAGCCAGAGGTTTGGAGGTGAAGTCGGGGTGCTGTAGGGTGTGTGTAGAGGGGGCAGTTTCTCCTTTGCCACTTTTTCAGAAGAGGACTCATTCTCTTCTCTCACACACACGAGTCACTTGCTAGTGTCTAGGCAAAGTCTGAAATTCAAACACTACTAGAAACTTCAACTGCTTTTCTTGCTCAGTTTGTTAAGTTAATATGTTACTGTTCTTCTAGCCATACTCTGTAGTGGTTAAACCTAGCAAGATGGTCAGTTTTTGTTAGTGTAAAGAACTGTTCGATTACGAGATAAACTTCACAGTTGGTGAAAAACGATGCCTTTTCTAGAAGAGACATAGATACCTAAGAGCAATGGAAAAGTCTGACTGCAAAGAGAGTCGCACCCAACATTCACCTTATATATTTTTCCGTGCTTGTTTAGTGCTTATGAAAGTCCTTGGAGTCATTTTTCACAACTACCGAATGCGTGTTTCGGTTTTTGAAGTTAATTTTATACAGCCATCTGCTGCCCATTCTACATCTTCAAAGAACATCGAGCACACACACGTTATGGTGCTATGCAGCGATGGCTCCTGAGGAAGTGGCCCACAGGAATGGTAATGGAAGCTCTCCGATCTCTACTTGATATGTGTACTGTGCGGTGATGGCCAATGGAATCATGTGGTAACAAAGTGAAAAAGACAACAATAACAAGAGGCCACTCAACTTGGAAAAATGCCCATCTCCCTGCACTGTCGGCAAGTGGTGGTTAAGGGTCCAGCTGCTACCAGCCTCAGTGCAAAGGTTCTTAGCTTTGACTATGTCTTAGAAGCACCGGGGGAACTTTAAGAAGTCCTACTGTCCTAGCTGAACCCTAGACCAATGGAACCAGAACGGGGTGGGGGAGGGGAGGGAGCGCCTTTCAACTCCCAAGCATCTCCCGGGTAGAGCCAAGGCTGAGGGCCCCTGCCCTGGAGCAGAGCCTTCCCTTAAAGAGCATGGTCCTTTGTCAGGGGGTGACAAAGTCCTGGGAATAACCTGAAGCTTCTTCATTAGCCCCTTGGTTTGACTGCTGAGAGTAAAATAAAAGTTGGGAGTACGGTTTATCTGAAAAACTGAGGTTGGGGTTCAGGGTGAGGGTGATTGCGAAGGTCATTCGCCTCCAATCCCTGCTTCTAATCCCCTCCTGTAATAATTCTAGAAGGCTCCCAGAGTCTGAACGAGAAGGCAGGCTCATGAAAACCCCAGACTGACGGAGTGTCAGGATATGTCTCTTAGGGGACGATGTCATCAACTCTGCTTAGTCTTGGAAACTCTGTTGGGTATTATTTGTAAGTGCGTCTTGATGTCATTTCTAGAGTCTATTGAGGGGAACATCATTCCAATGGAATGTCTTTTGAGTTCGACTGAGTTAGGAAATGGAGTTGAGGGATTTGCTGTTTTTAAACCAACAGCCTCCAATTTGTGACCACTTGTGGCCACAAAAGCATAGTGAATGGAGACCCATATGCCATCGGTGTCAGCAAGCACAGGCTGTGTCGGCTTGCCAGATGGTGACAGCGGCTGGTCACGCATGCACATGGAGTCAGCGGGGCCCCAGTGGCTCTGTGCAATTGCAGAAAACACAGACGTGCTCGGTGGTGGCCTGATCAGTGCAGAAGGACCAGCTGCGTCAGCCATCCCCAGCAGGTGAATCCTGAGGGTTGCAGGGAGGACTACTGATAGAAGCCAGCTCATCCGCAACCGGTCTCTTGGTTCCCAGCCTCCACATTTGCCGACTGCTAAGCTCAGTTTCAGCTCTGCCACCCGCCATCCGAGTGTCTGTGGGGAAACTAGCCTCTCAGAGTTTCATGTTCCACGTCTGTAAAATGGGGGCCTATGATGGTACCTCTCATTGATTTTTATGAGGATTAAACAATAAAATGTATGACTTGTCCTCACCCCAGGGTTGCTTCATGGTAAAACCCTCAACCAATTCGCCCTGCCAGTTACCAGAATTCAAGTAGCCCAGCTTTTACATTCTTATGTGTATGACATCAGGGTCCATCTCTCTAGGTGCCCTTCACATGGTAGTGATTTCTTTTGTCTTCCAAGGCTGTTGGCGAATCCATCAAATTTGGAATGGATAAAATAAAGCATCTAGTATTGACTGCAAACTTCACCTCAGGTTGCCTATCCTATCTGCCCAACCATTTCTTATTTATTTCTTTATTTACATCCCAGTTCCCAGGTCAGTGGGCTTTGCATGGCCTATACCTTAAGCCATCTGAACCCCAGGGGTGCACCTGCACATTTGTTTCTTTATCCATTTGCTTTTATGACGTATCAATGGCCAACACAGTCAACTGCAAATGAATCAGAACCCATTAACAATTAGAAATATTTCCACTTGGGCCAAAATTCAGTTCTAGTTGAATTTCACCTCATGCCTAAACAGCTAAGAAATTCCATGGGGGCTGCGGGGAGGCAGTTAATTCCATTTTATCATCAGTAGGTTCTCTTGACATGTTAGTGTTAGGGGGTGTCAGCAGGACCCTTCCTAAGAAAGGGGTGCCACTGGGGAGGTGGTCTGAGGCAAATCACATCTCGGCCAAGGAAGCCTTTGAAGAGGGAGAAGGAAGGAGATATCTTTGTAAAATTGCTGCTTGCAGATGAGGACAGGGATGTGAGAGGAACTGTTCATTCCAGTAAGGCAGCTTTAGGCCCCTGAAAGACCACCTTCGCCCTTGATTGTGTGGGAGAACCTCGGCATTTATTTTCCTGTCACTTATTGCGGTCTGTTGCTTTGCACCCAGCAATCCAGTCCCTGCCCTGCAGACAGCCCTTACCCCAGGGACTAGGCTTTGGGGGTGGCCCCATGGCTATGACTCCCAGGGCATTGTCCTCAGCTAAGGCAGACTTTTCCGAGCTGTTCTGCAAAGGGCATTGATTTTGTTTTTCCCTGATTCATGGGATTTCTTTACAGAAATAGGTCTGGATTTTTTTTCTGGGTTCTGAAGCAACACCCAGTGAAAGATACACATCACACAGCCCAAGTCACACTCATCAGGGCGTCCTAGGCCCTGAGCGCCTACAACTGGAAGCAGACTCTGCCCGAGTGACTTGCATCGACCTACTCTCCGCTCTTGCCCTTTCCGTCTGGGGGCTGTGTGGCTTAAAACAACAGAAATGAATCCTCTCACTTTCTGGAGCCGAGAAGTCTGGAACTAAGGTGCTGCTTCCTTGTGGGGTGCTCAGAGGAAAATCTGCCCTGTGCTCTTCTCCTAGTTTCTGGTGGTGACTGCAAATCTTTGGCACCTCATGGTTTTAACTGCATCACTCCTATCTCTATCTCCATCTTCACATGGTCTTTCCCTAAGGGGCTCATGTCCAGTCTTCCCTCTTCTTATAAGATTATCAGTCATTGCATGAGAATTCACCCTGATCCTGTATGAGCTCGTTGTAACCTGATTCTATCCACAAGGCCCTTTTTCCAGATAAGATCACGGTTCACATTACAGAGGTGAAGATGTCAACATATCTTTTGGGGTGGGGGACACAATTCAACCAGCAGCATTATTTTGATCCTGTATTCTGCCACTGCCACTCACTCACACCCCTCATACCATCAGACCCCTGTCGAATACTTGCCTTACTTCCAATCGGCAGCTCCCACCTTTATTGTAACTAATCTCAGGGGGTGTTACTGACAACCAGGGCGACTTCTCCTTAGGCACAGAAGGCCTATGAGCTTTAAGCAGAGGTCTTCACGTCTTTTACAACCAGAAAACAAATGAATAGAATCCAGACTAGACTATGTTCATCTATTTTTTTTTTTAACTTTAAAGGAAAGGTGCAGGCAAGAATGAAGGTGAGCAGGCAGGCAGAAAGAGAGAAGAGGAGGAAGAAGCATTATTTTATTTCTATTTAGTTGTTCACAGTGGTTGTTTCCCCCTGGACCAGGACTCGAACCCATGGGTGTGTGGTCTGTGTTCCTTCGGAGGTAATGGACCCAACCACTGCTCCACCAGAGTGCGCCTATATCTATCTTTATACTAACAATTTTTATTAATGTTTTGATGCTTTTTTTTTTTTTTTTAAGAAAGGAGAAAGGAAAAGAAGGAAGAAACATGTTTATTTATTTTCATTCTCCACCCCATCTAGGCTGTGAACAAGGGTTCTTGGATTTTACATGGTTGGCTGGCCAGGGTCTCAGCTGCCTGACCTACAAGGGCACACCTCAATTTTCACTATTTTTAATGGAGGAAGAGGTTCAAAGGTCAAAATCCTTGGGCTCAGGAAAGTCCTAACTTGGATCTGTTGACAACCTCATCCTGTTTTCTGATTTATCAGATAAGCCAAGGAGAATCTGGGACTTGCTCATGTGTCCCCAGTGAAGGAGACTAAGGTATCAATCCACACTCCTATTATCTGAAACCTGTGGGCCAGAATCCATATTTTAGCAAGATAATATGGTGCATCTATGATCTATTACAAAACACTGCCAGTGGGTCTGGGTCGTGCACACGGTTATTTCTGTGGCAAGAAAGCTCACGTGAGCAGGTAAAGATGATGGCAGCCACAGGTCAACGTAGACTAGATTTCGCTACCATATAAGTTCCAAAAACCAAAATACAATCGAAAAGGTTCTCTGACCTCTTTGGACTTCAGAATTGCCAAGAGGGAGTCAAGAATCTCAGAGAGACAGGACTGCATTAATAAATCCTGCACCGTTGTCTTGAGTACCAGCAGGTCTGAGTCTATCAATGACTGTGCATCTGATTTCATTTAATTGTTTGCTTGTTTCCATGTCTCTTTCAAGCTGGGTGAATTTCTTGAGTGACTAGCGCTGCCTCTGATTTCACACTCCAGGTGATTTCATATCAAAGAGGTGTTAGAAGTTCCGATCACAAGGACAGGGCCTTCCTACTGATGAATTTCAGCCCAGGAAGAGTGAGTGCAAGGCAGTTTGAGTTGGGTTGCCAGTGTAACTGTGGATCTTTTCTGCAGGGGCGGCTGGGACCAGGGTCAGAGACACAGCACTCGCTTTGGGTGCTAACGTTAAGGGAGGGAGGGTGTCCAAAAGCTCAGTAATCAAGATAAATAATATTGGAAAGTTATATTTAAAAAAGTCCAATTGGCTAACTCCAGGCCACAGGCTCCTTGCCTGTTCTAGTAAGTCCGGTTTTATTGGAACCAGAGGGCCAGGCCGTGAGACAATGCCTTCCAAGTTCTGGGTCAGTTTCTGTCTTTATTTTAAAGCTGATGTTTTGTTCATCAGGGATTTCATTTTTTAAAAATACTCCTCACCTTGATGACTGAGTTTTGGGGTGCCTCTTAAACTGTGCGCTTACAGCCCTGCTACTATATCAGGCCATTTTCCCAGGAGGTCGCCGGTCTCCTCCCACGGGGTTGGGCAGGGCAGGTGATGGGGTTGGGTACTATAGACACACACTGTCCTTTGACCCTCCTGTTCTCTCTTCAGCAGGTAGCCCTGGGCTCCACTTGTGCCTGGAGCTCTGACCCCAAGGCCATTAGATTCAACCTTTTGAGATTGCAAGTGTCAGGGAGTCAGGGAGGGGTCAGCAGGGGTCTGACCTTGCCTGCAGACTCTCAACCAACCCATAATAGCCCCACGTGGCATGTCACCTGCCAAGGCCACTACCACCTGCTGTTCCCGGGTCTTTGCAGTCCTCTAGGGTGTGAGCTGACTGCTCTGGGTGGTTTTGGACTGCAGACTTCTCGCTCTGCTCCACTACCTGCTTGGTACGCAGTCCTGTCTACCTGTGACGTCCTCTCTGACTAGCAGGGATCTAATCTTCACTGTCCGTTTAATGAGAGCCTTAGTTGTCAGGCTCAAGCAACAAAAGAACCTTCTCTCTCTCAGTGTTCTGCTTTGTTGACAGGTGCTCTTTCTATCTTCTGTGCATGTGGCACCCCTTTACCTCTATTTGGATGGTCTTATTCATCGGTTACACCTCGATGACGGCAAATGTTCCCTGGTACCCTTCCCACTTCTGGTTCCCTGAACCACCTTTCAGGGTCACAACTTCCGGTTTCTAGAGGCATGGGTGCAGACAAGAGGAAGCGTTTGGCCAGGGGGCCAGCTCTTGCAGGGGCTTGGGATCTGTGTCCTCTTCTCAGATTCCATCGGATGATGAGTAGGGTTGACTCTGCGCTGCTGCATGACTGACCAAAGGTCTTGGGAATGAATGGACCTCAGCAGCTACTTCCTCCTCTGTGAGGCTTGAGGTGGAATGGAGAGGCTTGAACAGTCAGGCTTCCTTTAACTTCCTCATTAGCTACCTGATTGCCACTTACCGCTGTCCCTGCCCATGCACTTCAAATTGAGGTTATTTACAACTTTTCAACTCATGTCTTTACTTCAGGACTCCTTCAGAACGATGGAGTTAGGAATCTCAAGCTCTTCACTCGCATATCCCTTCTGGAATATTCTCATCATTTCTATGGCCTAACCTTTACTTTAAGCGGCCTCAAATTCTCTGAAAGGTCATTTTCACCTTGAAACTTGAAAATATAGTGACCTTTCAAAGGCTCCGTTCCTGGACTCTCATGTTCCCCTAGAGGTCATTCTCCTCAACTGTTCAGCATTATATGAACAAAAGTTGCATTTGAAATTAACCTGAGACTATAGAGACCATATAAGACTGCCTTGTCCTCCCAACCAGGCCAACTAACAACCTAAAAATGTCTCACCTACCAACAGCACTCTGTTTACCAGTCAAAGGAAGAATCTGTAATCTGACTTCAGCCTGCCATCTATTCCCCTTGGGCCTTTTTAAAAATTAAGCTTTAAAAATTGGATTCATCTACAGTGAAAAATTACAATAGGAACCTGACAAGCACTTACCTTAGCCATGTGATCAAGGTCCCCCCATCAACAGGACAATGCGTGCCCTTGGGTGACAGCTAGAACAACACTTTATTCTGTGGCCTTCTTTCCCCAAAGCCCACAAGCCCACTCTAATGACATTAAATTCCAATTGAGGGAGAGCCTATAAAACCATTCTCTTTGCTGCCCAAATTGTTCTCTAAAGTGCCTTCTATCATCTGACGTATAACCTTGCAACCTCCACATAGGCAGGTATTTTAATGTTTTCTCATTGCTATATCCCAGCTTGAAAAAAGTTCCTAAATGAAATAAAGCACATGCTCAAGAAATATTTATTGAGTAATTGTAGAACTGCTTATCATTTTCAATTACTGACAGTATTCAATTATGTGACTATAACATAGTTTATTGAGCCAGATAACTACTCATAGATATTTAGATTATTTCAACACTTTTGCTATTGCTAACAGACCTCCACTGAATATCGTTTTGTATATAGTCATTTGCAAATGTGAGGGTCTGTCTTTAGGATCTACATCTAGAATTGAAATTGCTGACTCTATGTTTCCAGTTTTAATAGACATTGTAAATTGCTTTCCATTTTAGAGAGGGTACTAATTTAAACTCTTATCAGCAAAATAAGAGAGAAGCTGTTTCTTCATATCTTCACCTACACAGTAGAATTAGTGAAAAATGAGGTGTCAGTGTAATATTTTGAGTGAAGTTGAGTCTGTTTTTCCATGTGTAAGAGCTCTTTGTGTTTCCTTTATCTATGAACCATATGTTAATATATTTTGTCCATTTTTCTATTGGATTATTTGTCTTCTCATGGGCATAAATGCCTTTACATATCAAATACATGAGTATCTTATTTGTCATATGAGCTACAAATATGTTCTCTGAATTTATTGTTTCACTTTTGGCATTGTGTACCATGTGTTTGTGAGGCAGACTTTCAATTTTCATGTGATATAATTGGTCAGTCTTTGTTTTGGGGAACCTCTCTTCTATTATTTTTCATTGTTCTGGAATACTGAGACAATGCACTTAAACACAAATAAATTAGTCTGTTTAAAGGATGATAGGAAGATCATTACTATTTGCAGATAGCTTCTTGCTTACCCAAGAAAATCACATAGAGAAACATCTATTCTAAATAGCCAGAGACTTTATTATAGTGAGTTGGTATAAAATTAATAGTCTAGTGCACACCAGTAAAGACCTGTTAGAAAGTAAGATAGAGCAAAGAAGATTAATGAGCAGGACATTCCCTATTAGAGATTAGCAGAGCCCAAATTTGTAATTATTAAGATATGTCAGACCAGCTCATGAATGATGAGGAAATGGGTGAAGCAGAACAGAAAGTCTACAAATAGATCCAAATATCCAAATAATCGGAGCATATCAAATCAGTGAGCAAAAGAGTCTTCAATAAATGAGATTGGGGGCAACGTCTGCACCTCACATTTTACGCCCAAACAATTCCAGTGAGACAAGTTGTTTCAATGTAAGGAAGCAATCACTAGAAAAAAGAAATGAGAAAATGGTTGTTGAGAGAACTGAAGCGTGGAAGATGGCTTGCACTGTCCTGGGTGATCTCACTCACACACATGGTTCTACTCACTATGCCTCCCAAATTCATCCCTCTCTCAGAACTCTCTCTGAGCCTCAGATGCAGCTATGTGACTGCCTACCTGACATCTCCACTGGAGCTCACACAGCTTAGGTGCCAAGGCAAACTCAACATTGCCCGGTCTTTTCCCAAAGTTCCTCACACTGCTGAGCTTGGGATGTCTGTGTCTCCCAATGGAGATGCTGGACCTGGGGACCCATGGTAGCCTCCTCAAGGGCTGCATGCTTTCAAACAAGTAATCATCTTATAGCACATTTTCTAGACATAGTAGTCTTCTATTGCTGCATAATAAGTAAAGCCCACATTTAGAGACTCCCAAGAATCTCCCAAGAAATATCCACTTATTAATTTCAATAGGTTGGAGTCTGGGTGGACTTGCCCAGGCTCTCTGCTAAAATCAATGTGTTCGTCAAGGTGGTCTCTCGTTTCAAGGTTCTGGATAGGGATCCACTTCCAAGTTCATTCAGGTTGTCTGTCGATCTTCATTTGTTGTGGTTGTGGGTTTGAAGGCACCATTTCCTTGCTAGAGGTCAGGGAGCCACTCTCAGCTTCTAAATGCTGCCCTCATTCCTTGTCAGCGACCCCTCCATCTTGAAATCAGAAATAGTCAAATTCTTCTCATGCTTCCAACTCTCTGACTCTCCCTTCTGCTACCAGACAAACTCTCTGCTTTTAAACGTGCGTAAGAGTAGATTAGGCCCATCCAGACAATCTCCTTTTTGCCACAAAATGTAACATAACCACAGGAGTTATACCAGGGAGCAAAAGTCACAGGGATCATCTTGAAATCCTACCTGCCACACCAGCTAAAGCTGGGCTTTTGTTTTTTTATTATTGCTTCTTTTTTTCCCCTCTTTTTTTTTTATTGTAGCAATTATTCAACACATTAAAATAATTTCCTATGTATAGGCTCCCCATTTCTTAGATATATTTCCACACACCATGCCCTCCACCAAATCACCAAGTGTTCTTCCCCATTGCCCAGTGGGCCCCCAAAACCATTTGCCCCCGCCTGCCTCATTCCCTTTTGGTGACCTCAGTTCTGCTGTGAATGTTTCAGGGTTGGTTTTGTTTCACCTGTTCCTTGGTTTTGTCTCTTCACATTCCACCTATGAGTGAGGTCATCTGGTATCTATCTTTCTTCTTTTGACTTGTTTCCCTTAGCATCATTCCCTCTAGTTCGATCCATGTTGATTCAGATGACAGGATTTCATGTCTTCTAAGGGCTCTGTAGTGTTCCATTGCATATATGTACCACATCTTATTTGATCCATTCATCTGATGTTGGCACTTAGGTAATTTCCAATTCTTAGCTATTTTGAATAGAGCCGCAATAAACATGGGATGGGTGCTTTTGTATCTTTTGGGTAGATGCCCAGAAGTGGAATGATGGGATCCTAATGGGATTTCCATCTTCGGTTTTTTGATGAATCTCCAAGCTGTTCTCCATAGGGGTTGTACCAATTTGCACTCACACCAGCAGTGCAAAAGTGTTCCCTTGGTTCTACACCCTCACCAGCATTTGTTGTTTCTGGACTTTTGGAGAATAGCCAGTCTTTCAGGTATAAGGTGATATCTCATTGTTTTAATTTACATTTCCCTGATAGCCAGTGAGTAGGAACAATATTTCATGCACCTGTTGGCCATCTGTATATCCTCTCCAAAAAAGTTTCTCGAATTCCTCCTCCCACGTTTTAACTGGATTGCCTGTTCTTCTTTTGTTGAGTTTTATGAGTTTTTTGTATATTTTAGATATTAAGCCTTTGTCGGAAATAATCGAATGCAAATATCTTCTTCCAGTTAGTAGGTTTCCTTTTGGTTTTGGTGATGTTTTCTTTTGTTGTAAAAAGCTCCTTAGTTTGATGTAATCCCAGTTGTTTTGTTTTCTTTTTCTTTCCCTTGATGATGGAGTTGAGTCCCCAAAGGCTTCTCTACGACTGATGTCATGGAAAGTCTTTCCTATGTTGTCTTCTAAGAGCTTTCTGGTTTCTGATCTTATGTCTAAGTCTAATCCACTTGGAGTTAATATTTGTGAATGGTGTTAGAGAGTGGTCTAGCTTCATTCTTCTGCATGCGGCCGTCCAGTTTTCCCAACACCACTTGTTGAAGAGACTTTCCTTTTTTCATCAAATGCTTTTGGGCCCTTTGTTATAGATTCACTGACTATATGTGAGTGGGTCAGTTTCTGGTGATTTAGTTCTATGGCACTGATTCCTCTGTTATTATTCCAGTACCATACCGTTATGATCACTGTTGCTTTGTAATATACCTCAAAGCCTGGAAGTGTAATCCCTCCAGATTCGTTCTTTTTTCTAATGATTGCTTCAGCTATTCAGAGTCTTTTGTTGTTCCATGCAGATTTTAAGATTTTTGTTTCCTGGAAATATGGGCTTCCTTTTAATACAAGTTAAACAGTCAGAAGTAGCATCTCAATTGTGCTGTGTTTGAAAATAACTAAAAGTTATAACTGAAGATGCCTGGAACTTTTGCTTCACTTTAATTTTTAGCTCTTAGGGAGCTGGCTTTTCCTTGGCTGTTACAAATGGGCAGTAGTGATTGATTCTTGGAAAAATCAGCATCCATATAAAAATCTTGTATAACACAGTAAAGGTATGCCAGTGACCGTTCATGAACCTTACATTCTAGGGGAACTAAAAAAGAAAGCACTTAGCTGTTCTCATTCACAATAAGGACATGAGCTGGGGTTTAGTGAAAGTACAGTTTAGTAAAGGCTGGTCTCATACTTAGTGAAGTAAGATTTTGATCACAACCCTTGATCAAAACAATCACATGAATCTGTTTACTGCATTGTAAGAGTCTCAGAAAATGAGGTTCTCTACTAAGTGTTACAGAGGTTCATAAAAACATAATAAAACATCATGTCTCCCCTACAGAAGTTTATACTATCAGCAAAAGAATAGCTAGTAGTAACCCGTCAAAACACAACAAAAATCACTTGACTGCTGTCTACATGGGAGTGCTTTTCTAGCACAAGGATTTCAAAATGAGATTGTATAGCATGATGATTCACACAGGATGTTGGGCTAATAAGCTTGACTGGAGTCCCAGCTGCACAATGTATCATCCATCTGAAAGTTACTCAAGTTTCTGAGTTTGTTTCTTCATGGAAGGACAATAATAGAACTGATTCTACTGTGTGGCTACCAGCATTAAACATGAATGAGAAAAATGATTGTGCTGGGCACAAAATCTGACACTGGGTTATTAGTATCAGCAGAAGGTGTCCACTATATATTACGCAAGGAGATATGAGAACTTGATGCATGCCACCATAGAGGTATTGGGAAACACTAGTAAGAAGAATGGCTGTGTCGGTGAGGTTAACCATGGCTCTGGCTTGGAGATCTTGGATGATACCATACTAGAAGCTGGATCTGAGCTCTCCATGAACCTGGCAGAAATTTCATGAGGAGTTATGCTAATAGGTGAAAGCCTCCTGTGCTATAGCTCCAGCATGGACCACAGCTGTGGTCAGGCATGGACATATCAGATAGCTTCATCTTCACCTTCGCTCAGCACCACAAAACCAAATACACTAAGAAATGAAAATTGTTATGAACCTAACTGAATGCACTCGATTTCAAGGTCAAAAGGCTTCCCATTTTGAAGCTCAAAGTATGGTGAAGTTCTGGTAATGTCCTCATGAATATCACTGCTCTAATAGTGTCCCTCCAATTTTTTTTTTTTTTTTTTTTTAGGAAAACATGACCCTTCCGTCTTTGCTCCTGAGCTGTCTTTTCCTGCTAATCTCTGATTCCCGTAAGTTCTTCACTGGAGGAAATTACTCTAGAAGCTATCCTTGTGATGAGAAAATAGAAAATGTCTCTATTATTGCAGACTGTAGCAATTGTCGACTGAAAGAAGTTCCCCAAACAGTGAGTAAATACGTGACAGAACTAGACCTGTCTGACAACTTCATCGAACACATAACCAATAAATCCTTTCAAGAGTTGCAAAACCTTACCAAAATCAATCTAAACCACAACGCCAAACAACAGTACCACTGGGAAAATACTGACCGAAGTAAAAATGGCATGAACATCACAGATGGCGCATTCCTCAACCTGAAGATCCTAGAGAAGTTACTGCTGGAAGACAACCAGCTGGAAAAAATCCCTGCTAGTCTGCCGGCCTCTTTAAGAGAACTTAGTCTAATCCAAAACAGCATCCTCTCGGTAACTAAAAAGAACACATCTGGACTCAGGAATTTAGAAAGACTCTATTTGGGCTGGAACTGTTATTTTGGCAATGGTTGTAATAAAACTTTTGTCATTGAAAATGGAACCTTTGAAAGGCTTACCAAATTGAAGGTGTTATCACTGTCTTTTAATACCCTTCACCATGTACCACCTAAGCTGCCCAACTCGCTACGAGAACTTTATCTCAGCAACACCAAGATCAGAAACATCAGTCAAGAAGACTTTAGGAAACTACGCAATTTAAGAGTCCTTGACCTAAGTGGGAATTGCCCGAGGTGTTTCAATGCCCCCTTCCCATGTACCCCCTGTGAAGGAGACGCCTCTATTCAGATACATCCTTTTGCTTTCCATCCCCTGAAAGAACTTCGCTACCTAAACCTCTCAAGCACTTCCCTCCACAACATTCCAGCAACGTGGTTTGACAATATGTCGCATCTGAAGGTGCTCCATCTTGAATTCAACTATTTAGTGGATGAAATCGCTTCTGGGGCATTTTTTATGAAACTGTCCTCCTTAGAAATACTTGACTTATCGTATAACTATATAAAGACCAAATATCCACAGTATATTAACCTTTCCCCGAACATCTCCTGTCTGACGTCACTCCGGATATTGCACTTAAGAGGCTATGTGTTCCAAGAACTTCGGAAAGAAGATTTCCAGCCTCTGATGAATCTCTCCAATTTAAAGACGATCAACTTGGGCATTAACTTTATTAAGCAAATTGATTTTACCATTTTCCAACACTTCCCCAATCTCACAATCGTCTACTTGTCAGAAAACAGAATATCACCCTTGGTGAATGATATTAGGCAAAAGAATGCAAATGGCTCTTCTTTGCAAAGCCACATCCTCAGGACACGCTCAACAAACACTGAATTTGACCCACATTCGAATTTCTATCATAACACCAATCCTTTAATAAAGCCACAATGTACTACTTATGGCAAAGCCTTGGATTTAAGCTTGAACAGTATTTTCTTTATTGGGGAAAAGCAATTTGAAGCTTTTCATGACATCGTCTGCTTAAATCTGTCTTCGAATGGCAACGGCCAAATGCTGCATGGGAATGAATTTTCCGCGGTGCCTCATATCAAATATTTGGATCTGACAAACAACAGGCTGGACTTTGCTGATGATAATGCCCTCAGTGACCTGACCGAGCTAGAAGTTCTAGATCTCAGCTACAATGAACATTATTTCCGCATCGCCGGGGTAACTCACCGTCTGGGATTTATTCACAATTTAACACAGCTGAAAGTTTTAAACTTAAGCCACAACGGCATTTACACTTTAACAGAGTACTACCTGCAAAGCATGTCCCTGGAAGAATTAGTGTTCAGTGGAAACCGCCTGGATCTCTTGTGGAATGCTGAGGATAACAGGTATAGGGAGATTTTTCAGCGTCTCGGGAATCTGACACGGCTCGATCTAGCCTCCAATAACCTGGAGCATATCCCGGAGGAAGCATTCCTCAACTTGCCCCGGAGTCTTACCGAGCTCTACCTGAATGACAACATACTGAATTTCTTCAACTGGACGTTGCTGCAGCAGTTCACAAATCTGCACTTACTTGACCTAAGTAGAAACAAGCTGTCCTTCCTAAACAGTAGCCTATCTAAATTCACATCTTCTCTTCAGACCTTGCTGCTGAGGCAAAACAGGATTTCTCAGCTGCCCTCCGGCTTCCTCTCTGAAGCCAGTAGTCTGATCCACCTGGATTTGAGTTCCAACTTGCTGAAGATGATCAACAAATCCTCGCTTCAAACCAAGTCCCCCATCAATTTAACAGTTTGGGAACTCAGTGGAAACCCTTTTGACTGTACCTGTGACATTGGGGATTTTCGAATGTGGATGGATGAAAATCTGAATGTCAAAATTCCTAGACTGGTAGATGTCATCTGTGCCAGTCCCGGGGACCAAAGAGGGAAGAGTATCATGTCTCTAGAGCTAACGACTTGCGTTTCAGACACCATTGCAGCCGCACTCTGTGTGTTCACATCCTTTGTCACCATCATGGTCATGTTGGCTGCCCTGGCTCACCACTGGTTTTACTGGGATGTGTGGTTTATCTATCACGTGTGTTTAGCGAAGATCAAAGGCTACACATCTCTTTCCACATCCCAGACCTTTTATGATGCTTACATCTCTTATGACACCAAAGATGCTTCTGTGACAGACTGGGTGATTAATGAGCTGCGCTTCCACCTCGAAGAGAGTGAAGAAAAAAGCGTGCTCCTCTGTCTAGAGGAGAGGGATTGGGACCCGGGGTTGGCCATCATCGATAACCTCATGCAAAGCATCAACCAAAGCAAGAAAACAATATTTGTTTTAACCAAAAGATATGCCAAAAACTGGAACTTTAAAACGGCATTCTACTTGGCCTTGCAGAGGCTGATGGATGAGAACATGGATGTGATTATATTTATCCTGCTGGAGCCAGTGTTACAGCATTCTCAGTATCTGAGACTGCGGCAGCGGATCTGCAAGAGTTCCATTCTGCAGTGGCCTGACAACCCCAGGGCGGAAGGCTTGTTCTGGCAAAGTCTGAAAAATGTGGTGTTAACGGAAAATGACTCACGCTATAACAATTTCTATGTGGATTCCATTAAGCAATACTAGCCGATGTTAACTCGCAGTCAAGCAACATAATGCAAGGGCAAAGCAATTACCCTTCTGTCTTTGTTGTCTATTTCTGTGCTGCAGATTACCCCCAAATTTAGTGTCTTAGAACAGTCTCTGTGGGTCAGGAGCCCAGGCTTCACTGGGGTCTCTGCTCAGAGTCTCTTAGACATGGCTCTCTACGTGTCAGCCAGGACAGCAGGCATCTCCAGAGGTCAGGACCCACCTCCAAGTTTACATTCGTGTGGTTCTTGTCAGGATTCAGTTCCTCCTGGGCTATTTGACCCAAGGTTGCTCTCAGTTCCCTGCCATGTGCTTCATCAAAGAGAGAAGAGAGAGAGGAGAGAGAGGAGAGAGAGAGGTGAGAGAGGTGAGAGAGGAGAGAGGTGAGAGAGGAGAGA